>VZSC01011356.1:0-36575 GCA_013398225.1 Steatornis caripensis
AGCGGAGAGCTCGGCCCGGGCGAGGCGGCCGGCCCGGCGGCGGGGTCTGGGGGGCCGCTCCTCCAAGGGGTGCTGCGGCCCAGCGGCCTTCCAGGAATACAAAGAAGGACGAAAAAAAAAGCCCCAACGTTTTGATTGAGGTGACCGTTAAACGAAAACGGTTCAGGGACCAAGGGTGTGTCTTCGAAGGGCTTTCGAAGGTCGGGGGGGCAGCGTTTAAATCTGAGCCTAGACGAGTCGCGGTGAAGAAATGTTAAAAGGAAAAGTTTAAAATTGCAGAAACGCAGAGCAAGCTGCCGCGCCCCAAACGCCCGCCACGTGCCCCAAGCACCTGCCACACACCCCGAACACCCACCACACGCCCAGAGCACCCACCACGCGCCCCAAACGCCCACCATATGCCCCGAACGCCCACCACACTCCCCGAACGCCCGCCACACGCCCCAAGCGCCCGCCACGCGCTCAGAGCACCCACCACGCGCCCTAAACACCCGCCACGCACCCTAAACACCCGCCACACACCCCGAGCACCCACCTTGAGCCCCAAACGCCTGCCACGCACCCCGAACACCCGCCACGCGCCCCAAGCACCCGCCACGTGCCCCAAACACCCGCCACGCGCCCCGAACACCCACCACGCGCCCTTGGCGAAGGACGGCTGGGGCAAGGGCTGGGACCGCCGGCCTCACCCGGGGGCTGCCGCTCGCCCTCGCCGGCGCTCAGGGAGGGGAGCGTTGGCCCTCTGAGACTGGAATGAAATATATGACAGATGGTTTAAAAAGAAAGCAATTATCAAAGGGGAAGATTTTGGAACGTATCCTTTGAAATAAAAATTTGTTTAGCATTTTTAGCAGCTGAAATAATTTTCAGAACATCTGATGAGAGATTTAAGTGCTTCATTTCCTCCTCTCACTCGCCAAGCCATCCGTTTGAAGATTGTCTGTGGCACGTCTAGTTCTCTGTTTTATTGCTATTGGTATTTTTCATTGGATAATGGTAGAATTAGAGATCAATGGCAGAGAGGTACGAACCGCGATACTCCCGTGCGTTTGAATGTGCAGGTGCTTTTGAAATGCTCCGCAGCTTTGCAGGAGACGGAAGAAACGTATTCTGTGATTCTTTAAATACTGCTACATGAAAGAATGTCTTATTACATCCCTCCTTTCTTCCCCGCTTTTCTCTGTTCTTCTGCTCTTCCTCGACAAGAAGAAAAGGGGGGGGGAAAAAAAGACAAAAGGGAATTAGCCATCTACCCTGTCCGTTAGCCACAGGAAGTGCCAGATCACTGGAAAAATTAATCAGATCACGTACCTGAAGGTGAGGAAGCACGCTTATACCACGGGCTGCAGGCAGCTGCCCAGCGATGCAGTGTAACTTCTCCTCAAGCTCTAAGATGTGCTCTTCATTTAAAGGATGGAGAAGAAAAGCTGCCGCTTCATCATCTAAATGTTAAGGGCAGATTGCAGCTAAAAATCTGCGACTTCTTTCTAGTGCGAGTATGTGAATTTTCAGTTTCGAAATTTCCAGCCCTTTTCTTCCCGGTCTGCTGTGGGAGGCAGAGCCACAGGGGCCCCGCCACCCAACCACCCCGATACTCATTCAGCTGGGTGGGAATTCACATTACACTCACTGGGGCTGGTGGCGACCGCCGCTCCAGTGATCAACGGTTGGAGATCAGTGCAATAAGCGTTTCTGTGTTCAGAAGGCGCTGCCCGAAAGAGTGAGAGTTTCACACAGAACGCTTGCTAGTTTCTGAGGATTAAGGTAAAAAGAAACGCGACGAGGCTCTGTGTGCTGCACCTGCCCGACGCTGATTTTCAGCGTTTTTCTGGAAATCGGGGCTAATTGCTAACGTGCCCTGGTGTCTGAAAACTGATCCAAGATATTCCAGCCTGCGCGAGGAATTTGGATCATAAAGACTTGAACTGTAGCACAGCCTCAAATAGTTTCCATCAAAGCAGATCCTGAGCCGTGAAGAGATCTTCCAGCCTACCCACGAAACCCAGCCGCGGGCAAGGGTCAGCTTAGCTGTTACAGCTTCTGGACTCAAGCACAAGTGATGTTCACAATAAAATATGCGTTCATGAAAAGCGCGTGGCGACAGTACACGCTTTGCCCTAAATTCAGGTCCTAGACTGAATCTGAACAACAGCACCGAAATTCAAGACGAGGCCCCAGCTGCTGTGGATTTTCTGCCCGTGGGTGGTGGCCACCTTCCCCACGGCACCCACCCGAGCCCACACGCCACGGGTGCCGCCCGCCGGTTGAGTTCGGACGTGGTGGCGGCAGTGGCGGGTCCTCGTGCTCAGAAGACAGACCCCTCCGGGGGGAGCTGCCCACGCAGGCGGAGGGCACCCCGGTTCTCCTGGGCGGTTAACATCCACGTTGGGGATCCCTGGGAAACGTCCAGAGATGCTCCACGTTCAATGGGATGAGTCTCGGAAAAGAGGATAACAAGGCCCTCAACGAGATTAAAGAAGTTCGCGTCTTCTGGTGCGAATCTGGAGGAGAAACGCGCTCTAATCTTCCACCGAAGGGGAGATTCAAGGCCGTTAAGTCTCTTAAGTCGTGTTAGTTCGGGCTCAGCCGTGAACTTCCCTCCAGCTCTGCAGCTCCTTCCCGCGAAGGGGCGAGGGGAGGGAGGAGTGCTGCCAAACTGGGGGGGCAGTGGGGCCTGCGCGCCCGGAGCCCCCTGCCAGGGCTGGGGCGTCCTGCGGTACAGCCTTGACGGGAGAGCTGCCGCGCCCCGGCGCTGCTCCGATGCCCGGGAGCTCGGGCTTTGCGCCCCTGCTGCCCTCGTGTGCCCGCTTCGGACCTTTCCTGCCTTGAAGCCACGAGCGGCGCCCAGGAAATTCGTGCCTAAAGGTGGGGGTGAGCAAAGGTATGGAAAAACGCATTGAACCACAGCCTCGTCCCCAGGGAACCGAGTGGTCCGAGGTGGTCAGCCGCGAAAGCTTCTCTTTTGGTGGGAAAAAGAAGGGTAACTGACCTTACAGCTAAATGCAACAGATGAGGGGCTAAGAACGCGTCTTTTGAATTTTCGGTGTAGTGGTGTCTGGGCTGAAGGATTTTTTTTTAAGTTATTATTTTTTGCAGCGTACAGCTGAGTAGAAAAAAATCCCAAATGTCAACGGGTGCATCTAAGCGCCGTGGAAATTAAAGCAGAATCCAAGCGGATCACAAACGCGCAGCTTCTTTCTTCTTTTTTTTTTTTTTTTGAGAAATACTGTGTGGGAACAAGAAAGGCTTGGAGAGAAAGTGTGTGCTGCCTACCGAGGTTTGCTCTGGGAGGTGCGGAGGTGCTGCTGGTGGCTGCGGACGCCCTCGGCACATGAGCCCCGAGGAACGCGGAATCCGTCGTGCTGCTCGTGCTGACCCTCTGGAGGAAATCGCACCGAGAGCTCCTCGCTCCTGGCTACAGCACATGCGATAGGAATTCATCCCCCGCCATGAGAAAAACAGTTTTCCTGAAATCCTGCCGCATCCCCGGGGCGTACCCCCGGCGGGGTGGAAGGGTCAGGATGCGGGGGAGCCCGCAGGAAGCCGATTCCCTGGCCGGCGGCAGGCGCAGCCCCACGGTGCCGGGGAAACATGTGAGAGAAATGAAACGAATGCTTTCAGGGGAAAACGAAGGAAACGCCGCGCCAGGGTCGGAGAGATGATTTAGCAATAACTGAAAGGTGGCCGTCGGGAGCTGGGACTGCGGGATGGTTTTAATTCTCGTGCTCTATAGGAAAGGTGCTACCTTCGCCGGGCAGACATCGCGTGGGGCTTTGCGAGGGGCGGGGGTCAGGACTGTGACAAGCAGGCACAGCGCGGGAAGGGTGCTGCTGCAAAAAAGGAAATCCTTTTTTTTTTTCCCCCTCTGATTTCCGTGGAAGGGTAGCAAGGAGCTATGCGGCACAGGAGCCAACGCGTGTGCCTTGGGCAAAGCGCTCGCTAGATGTTGCCAGCAGGGCTCTCCAGGCCCCAGCTGAGCAGGCACCGGGCATCCCGGCCACGGAGCACGACGCTTCCTGTGCGTGCCCACGCGCCGCATCTGTCCCAGCCAAGCGTACCGTGTCCGTGCTTGGGATCCAGCGTCTTCACGGGGGAAAACTTAACACAGTCTCGGGGCAGCTCCCCAGCTCTGGGACTTCTTTTTTTTTATATTATTTTGTTAGGACTCTGTTGTAGGCAAATCTGTGGTTTCCTAGGACTGAGATAAACTAAAATAAACATGATTTAATCCAGGAGGTTCAGTCATGAAAGATGAGTGCAAAGGGGTGGTCATGTCTGGGCGTACGCTAAATCTTTATGGATTTTGCTGTGCAGCTACAGGGGGACCAAAACACACAGAGATGTGAACCGCTCCAGGGGCATGAGGTTCTTATTTAAAGTTTTCATGCCTGTCATCTTTCCCTTTCAATTTTTTATTTTCTTTATTTTTTTCCTGCAGTAAAGACTGGAGTGACTGTCTGCATCTATTTCAATCATAGATTTTTCTGATTAGACCCCCAAGGAAAATGAAAAATGCATTGGGCATCTAAGTGTGACTCGTGTTTCCTTAACCAGAGCGCCGCAGATGTGTGTGCTCAGCAGACACTCTGTAAGAAACCGGCATGGCCTGGAAAAACCCTCCTGCCATCTGGCTAGGAGGGTGCCTACCCTTTACAGGACTTTCCGGGGAAGTTTTACGGTTCAGAACCAAGTTTCTTTTTTCAATCTGACATTCCTGCTAAGTTTGAGCAGGAAGGCGCAGTTGGGGAGCGATGCGGTAGCTGCTGCACATGGCGTATTCGGGAAATAAGCGGTTTGGCACCAAGCCTGGGCCACCGTGGGCTGGCCGGGGAGCCGCGGCAGGGCTGGAGAAACAAGGGGCCGCACCGGCCGGTCCCGAGCACCAAGGTGTAGCCAGAGTTCGTCTTCTTCCATCGGTGGCTTTCCATCCACCAGAAACTCCTGAGAAACAGCGAGCACCACTCAAACCAACCTCCCTGTTTCAGTGACCAGCTGCGGGGGATAGAGTGGGGCGGCACCTCCTACGTGAGCTTTTAACCTCTTTTTTAACACGTATTACTGATTTCTTCATAACTTTCTTTGCATACTTCTTATTTGTAGGTATCGGGGAGGGATCTGCCTCTCATCCAAGACAACGCCAGTCATCTTGGAAGCCTTTACCTTCAAGTGTGTGGCACTAGTGCAGTCACTGCTGACACAGGGCAGCACCTGAGAAGTCGCAGGGACGGCTCGCGGCACAGTCCTGTAGGAAACGTGTCCAAGTTTGGACCCGACACGACAGCATAATATTGAATATAGAATAATATAGAATATTATCTAAAAAAAAAAAGTATGCCTTTAATGGTAGTGGAGGAGTGTCTCCTGGAAGTGGGCTGTAACGCAGTATAGGTGGCGTAGACCCCCTGACTCGAGCAGCGAGAGGCATTAACTCTCCCGTTTTGCAAAGGTTTACTGGTTTCTGATGTCTTACTCGTCCCCAGCGCTCAGACCTTTGAATTCAACATGGAAACGCTATTAAGCAGAGAAGTAGCACAGCTGCACGTTAGTTGGCTTGTAGGGGAGGGGAGAATCCGTAAGATCTCATTTGCTCCTACATGGTGCAGGACAGCGCATGCCTCTTCCTTGGGCTGCAAAGGATGTTATGTGCCATCCCAATGAAGGGGCAGGAGGCACAGTGCTCTAAGGGGTAAATGACGTGTGCTATACCCTGCTGCTGGATGCATTCAGAGTCTGGGCTGGGCTACGGCAACGCCAGCGGAGCCCTTCTGGCCCAGCCAGCCCACCACGCGTGGTTTAAAGCCCGCTGGAGGAAGAAATGTGGCCGCCTTGCTGGGAGGCCGCAGAAAGCCCCCTGCATCGCTGCGGTCCCGCTGACACCTGTTCGACCACAGAGGCCATGGGGAAGCATCGCCGCAGGGCGAGGTGGGCTCACCCTAAAAAGAGCTTTTAGCACCTTTTCATTTGTCCAGAGGGTTGACACATGCAATGTCCTTGCAATGAGACACTTCCAAGATCTGCTGGTGGTGGAACGGGCATCCCCGCACTGCTTTGCCGAGAGCTTCCCCCTTGGACGTGGCTGACCCGTGGCTGCCCTCCGGCACCACCGTGGGGAACCGTACCAGCAGCATTACGCAGCAGCAGCGATTATCGCAGCCGGCCGGCATCTCCCGGTGCCAGCCCCGCTCTGCTGTTCCTGCTGCCTTCCCAGAGAGAGCCGGAGCGGCCAGGCGGGAAGCGGCCAGCGTCTCTGCCTGAGACAGCATCAGCAAGATGGAGCTGGCCGTGCCCGAAAACGAGACACACAAAAACCAAGCGGTTCTGTCCACGTAAGGGGAACCGTTGGGCTGAAAACTGGGGCACTCGGTGAGAGAGCTGAAAGGTGCTGCCTGGTGTGGGGCTTCCTTCCCGCAAATAGTACATTATGCTAAAAAATAAAACACCCTGCGAAGAAAATTCATTGAGTTGAGCCAATATCAGTGATTTGGGATAAGTGAGTCCAAGGAGATGAAGCATGTTTAATGTAATTACACATCCACTTCTTGTGATGTACGAGCATGCGAAGCATTACTAATCCCCAAACAGATACCTGCAGGGAGGCCGATCACGAACAGCTGTTTGGACAACACGAAATGAACTGCATGGACTCCCGGTCCTGCAGGCTTTCCGCAGAGACGCTCAGGAGTCAGAGCTTGTCCGGTAAGTGCAAGATTTACAAGGAATTAAACAGTGCTCTGTAAGAAAGTACATTAGTTTCTTATATAAATCGCACTGCCAACTCATTTATTATTGTAATAACCTTCAGCGTTCCCATTATTGGAGAGGACTTCTCCTGAAATGAAAAATGACTTCCCTAACTCAGCACGTGGAGCTTGCCGTCATACTCAGTTTGGCTTCCTATTTCCAATGGCACAGAAGAAGACATAAAGCCTTATGCCCGAAGAGTGCTATTGATTGCAAACTAATGCGTTGTGTGAGTTTATTGTGTATGGGAGTTAATAAATAAGAGAGATGATAATGCGAACAGTATCTCTCCTCTTGGCTTACTCAAGAAATCTCCTACTCGGTGGCTGCGGAGGACAGCTAAGCTGCCAGCACCGTTGTTTGCATGTAGCCCATTTAATTATGAGAACGCGTAAGCTCTTTACCACCTTATTACAGTACTTTAATAACCTCTCCTTTATTTACACCTAGTTTACAAGTTTATTACACTCATTATCAAGCGTTCACGTAAGTGAATAATTAGAATGACTTTTGTGACTGTTCGGGGCGTGCAGAACGCCGAGTGGATGAGGAGCAGCCGTTGCCTCTGCCTGCTAGCGGGCGCGGGAAGGGCCGATGGCACTGCTGGAAGCGCTCCTGCCGCGCCTCCGTGGAAACCTCTCTGTCAGTAGGGGCTGGCCAGGTGAGCGGGTTTGCCCCAACAAGGTATCAGTGCGCGCTGAATGCGTGGGTCAAGGTATCGTCCCATGTCCCAGGACTTGATCCTGGGGGTGTCTGCTGTCTCTTCCCATGAGGGAGGCAGAAGAAGAGCAAAACGTTTGTACATAATCTACCAACAAAGATCCCAGGGCCCCCGAGGACCGTACACAGAGCACGACGTACACTTCTACCAAAGGTGCTGAGAGGCTGTTTCACAATTACGTATAAAACACCTCCCCAGAGACCATTTCTGAACATTCAGTGAAGTGCAGGAGGGGCCCGGGAGACGCCGAGCAGTTTCTCTCCTGCACTGCGAGCGATGCAATGTGAGGCCATGCCCTGGCACCCGGGTGTAGCTTTCTGATGCGTCCGGATGCGCACGTTGGGCTGGCTCTGTACCCACGGCTGGCCAAATGGAAGTCTTGCTGCTGGGCTGAAGTCCTCGGCTGGTGAGGGCGTAGCCTCTCGATTATTTCTAGCATTATTCAAATGGTTTTGGGGCATATGGACCACAGAAATTAAGTTAGCGGCTCTCTGAAACAGGGATGTATCTATCGGGTATGGCACACACTCATCCAGGATACGCTTCCCACAGCAAACACGTCCCTGTGGCTGGAGGATTTTCTGTAGGGGTTCTTCAATGCCTGGGCATGATCAAAACGCAGGAGTTGGATCACCAGCTTGAAAAAAAAGCATGTATATTATAATCATTTTGCGTTCTGACAATAAGAACATGCTCCTCCGCTGCAGCGAGCTGGCCGCAACCCAGCCCTGCCACGTGCCGAAGCCTCGTGAATTGACTGAGCCCCGATGCGGGGGCATGGCCAGGGTGGGTACAGGCACCCCCACCACCTCTCCGGTGAGCGTACGGCACCTCCGTCACCCCCACCGCCACCTGACGCCGTGTTTTATCACTGCTTACAAAAGCACATCCATATCTAAGCCGTTTTCTGCCCTAAGCATGTGCAGACAGGCAACAGCATTTTTTCTACCGTTACTGTCCGTGCACACTGTAAGGGGTAGATATAGGTCAGGGAACCGTTAGACTGGATAGAAATCAGAACTGAGATTGGTTTTCAAGACAGATCTGATCAGTTCAGATAAACCCAAAATGTAGCCACGTTTGTACGAACAACTCAGATGTAATTATTTTTAAACTATTGGCCAATGCACATGATGCCATGTGTGTCCTGCTTTCAGGAATTAATGTCTTTTACTCATAAGCCACCTACTGCTGTTTACTTTATTAATGACATTCTGGTCATCTCTCCTGAGGGCAGTAAACGGAAGCTAAATTTGGCTCACCGTCTTCGTTTCAACGATTTAGTCTATCTGGCACTGACTTTTTATAAAGCTGCACTAAACGTGGACAGATACAAAGAGAATTATTGTTTACAGCTAATGAGCAATCATGTGGCAATAGCTCTGTTTTGCTGCAGGAATGAAGAGAATTTTCCACTGTTCTTTCCCAAGGGCAGCGCTGGCGTTATATGTGTCTGACGGCTCTTAGTCACGACCTCCGGTAAGCACTGTGCAGAGCAGCCGTCGCCCCCCACATGCTGCAAAACACCCAGAACCACCCATCGAGATGCTTCGGGGAGGCTGGATAGTTTCAGCGCGAGCAGAAATGAAGGAGTCCTCCTAAAAGAAAACACATTGACATCAACTAAACAGGTCACTGCTATACTAGATGCGATAATACAGTTCTCAAGCAATGCGTTTTCTCCGGTCCTTTAGATGTTCGATAACGCGTGGACCACCCAAGTTAATTTAATGCAAATGTAATTTAACAGATTCCTTGTGTACGTCTCCAGCTTCTTGCAATGCATCCATCTAAAAAGGAACAGGATTTCGTGCTAGCTCAGTACTTTAAAGACAGGCTTGAAATGTACAGTAGAAACATATTAGTTACCCCCAGACACACACACTTCCCAGGGATGAGATGTTGCTAGCAGCTGGATCCTCGCAGCTGCCTTCTCACCCCTGCCTGGGGAAAGCGGTGCAGCTCCGGGGACAGAGCGATGGCAGGGACCCACGCAGGGCCCCCAGCAGGAGATGGACAGTTGGGGCAGTGAACACAGGCAGCGCGGGCACCACCTTCCTTCAGCCTTTAGCATCGGACGATAGTTGCTGAGAACGAAAAGGCACAGCGCTGTCATTCAGACGGCACAGACATCTCGCAGCTGAGGACGTTTTCCAGCGGCATTAAACTTTGGCTCACCTCGGACAAAGTGAAGGTGCATGGGCAGGACCCGGGGCTGGGCACTCTGTGGGTGCGGAAGCATCCAGAAACCACGGCAGCGAGAAGCAGCAGGGGAACGACAGCTACGTTTTTGCTTTACACAATGGAAACGAACTTGACTCAACAGACCAAACGTTTCAGCTCAAATAATGATTCCCATTAAAGAAATGACAACCCTGCCTTATGATGTGTAGGGTATAAAGAAAGGCATTTATAGTATGGAAAACTAATTGGTTTAGGAATCAAATTTGAAAAACGCAACATCTTCATACAGCAGTGGGAGTGCAAAACTCCTATTTTAATGAGCTTCCTCTAAAGGAGGCTAATGTGTAATATTTCTCTGTATGAGTTTGCATTAGAAATCTGCTGAGATGGGAATACCCATTACCTGCTACTGTCTGAGCTTTGCACAAAAATATTGGCTTCTCCTGAGTAACCTGACGTGATTATCAATGGCTTGGGGAAGGCATCGTGTGATCGAGGCCTGAAACAACTGTCGTGATACGCAGGTGTGCGGTGAAATTTTTGCAAGGATGCAATGACTTCTCAGAAGGTACGCACGATGAATATTAAACGGAGCTGGGAAACTCTCAGTCCTGATGTCTCAGATCAGCCCCATCTCTTCCACTTGCTTTCTAATGAGTCTCATTTATACTGTGGCAAACATATTTTTCTCATTATTTCTCCTTAATTCTGGAGTACGTGCACCAGCTTCAGCGGGGCTGAGCAACTCCCATGCACACGCGAGGTCGTGCTGTCCGCAGGCAGGACGCCCCGGGCGCAGCGCCGGTGGGAGCAGCCTGGCGTGCCGGCGGCCGCCTGCCAGGGCTATCCATCGTTTGGCTGCAGCCGGGAAGGGAGCCGGGAGCTTCGGCTGCGTGTGGAAGGGTAGCCGCGCTGGGTGTGGCGTATGCGAGAGGGAGGATCAAACACCAATTTACATGTGAGGGTAGATTTCGTTAGGGATCGTGCCTACGGGTTATTTGCTCTTATCTTTCCTTGTACAAAACTCCACGAGGCCAATTTAGACAGTGCAATGCTGACCTTTGAAAAGCGTAACGGTAACGTTCAACAAATTACATTTTCACAGCTGTATCCTGTCGTTGCCAAGCCACCTTCCCTTCAAAGGCGATGGGATCCGGGGCTTTACCGAAACTTGCAGCGTCCCCCTCCATGCACTTCACGTGCCCGGGCTGCGCCTGCACCGGCACCTCCTTCGCCTGCTGCCGGCTTGGGGCGATCCCAGAGAAGCAAAGGCGTTCCCCACCTGCACGGTTTTCCACGGGGCTGCCAGGCCATTTGAGTGGTTGGGATCGCCGGCGTCAGAAGCCCTACTGAGAAATGATCAAGTGATTTCTATGCCAAACAGCTCTTTTCAAGCTGATGAATTTTTGAATTTCATTTCTGAAGGCTAACTTTTCAACAGCGAAATATATTCACCCGGTGCATGCAAATGAGACAGTTTAAGACTGAGGATACGAGCACAAAGAGGCCAGCTGTAATTGAGACATTCGTTGCATACAGAAAACACTGTAAAAAAGGAACTTTGAATATTTCTGCTGGCCGCTTAAGTGGGGATTTAGTGAGGAACATCAAAACAATAAACACGAGCTCCTGCTATTCTGAATCCATAGACCAAAACGGTCTGAAACGAGGAAAACCTCAGCTAGGGGCCACGTGTGCGTGCGCCCTGGGTGCCGCAGCCCTGCCCTCAGCAAACCCTGGGAAACCCCTGCCCGACCATGGCACCCCCCAACGCTGCCGGCTCGTGCCGGGGGGGCCGCGCAGTGCCGCACCGCAGCGACCAAGCCTGCCCTCCCCACGAGGACTTTCCTGGCAGAAAGCGAAGCCAACGGAACCGTTTGGAGCAGCTAAACAACTTCACGGAGATCGCAGATTCGGCAAGAAGCAAAAACCACAGGCATTTTGCCGGCAGGAGCGCGTCTGAGGCTGGAGAAGGTTGGCTGTTCCTGGAGGTGTGTTTTTCTTTTATTACTTGGCTTTATACGAGGACGAACCCGGCGTCCATCCCAATAGCCGAGCAGACGAGGGGGGCTGTGCAAATCCAGCGCCCGCTCTACAGGGCTGCGGCTCTTCCCGCAGCTCCGTCTTCACGAGGAGAAGCAGAAAAGGCGGTGTCTGTGCTAGCAGGGCTTTATATACATTTATCCTCCTTGCTATTTAAGATTAAAATCCCTTTCATGGTGATCATAGACATTTCCACAAGTAAAATTAGAGAACTTTTTCCTCACCTTATCTTCAAAAGCCGTAGCCAGAACTGTTAATGCTACTATGCTTATCAGAATCGTTGTTTGTTTGCATTTAGCTAAAATAAATTTGAAGAAGGGCTTGCCAGATGCTTTTTTAAAAACAGTGGTAGAAGAAAACCCACTTGAGCATGGGTGTTTTGGAAAGAATTTTATTTGCATGCCTTCATTTATTTTCATCTCCAGCTTGCTTTCACAAACGTTGAAAACCGCAGAGAAATCGGCGTTTGCTAGGGCTCCTTCTCCCACAAGCAACCCTGAGCGGAGCGGTACGTAGTACTTCAGGCTTTACATGTCACCACGAGACCTCGTTATAAATCACAACAAACCATGCTTTTATAAGGAACGCTCGAGCTTTTACAAAGCAGACACTGCTTTAACCTGAAGGCAGAGTTTGGAAGCGCTTCTTCAAAACCATGCTGCAAACCCAGAATGGCTGCTCGGAAATACCGGGAAAGCCCCCCTGTGCAATACGCGCGGTTGAGCAGGGCGCGATGCCTGCTCGCCTTCCTCGTCACCCTACCCCAGCGGCAGGAAAGCGCGGTCTCACCGCCCTGGCAGCCCCATGGCAGCAATGGGAGCAGGCTCTTCACTAGCCAGGCCCTGCTGGAGGGTGGCCTGGCTCCTTTCAGTCACATCCGGAGTTGGGAACCAAGGGGCACCTGCCCGTCCACCTCCCGTGGGTCCCAGCTTCTGCTCCCTGGACTGCTGGTGGGCCGTGGACAGCAGCGTGGGAACCTTCCCGGGAAACTTGAACCGTCCAGACTGGACATGAGGCAGCGTTTCTTTACCGACAGGGTGGTCAACCCTGAAACAAGCTTTCTGCAGAGGTGGTCGGTGCCCCAAGCCTGTCGGCGTTTAAGAGACCTTTGGACAATGCCCTTAATAACAGGCTTTAACGTTTGGTCAGCCCTGGAGGGGTCAGGCAGCTGGGCTAGATGATGGTTGTACATCCCTTACAGCTAAAAATATTCTACTCTGCTCTACTCTACTCTACTCGTGGTGGCAGCCGTGTCCACAAGAGGCAAGGGAGCGTCTGCCAGAAGTTTCAGAAGGAGGTGCCAGTGGCAGTGTGGCCCGCGCTGCCATGTGCTTCAGAGGCTGCTGCTTCTTCCTTTCTTTCTCGGGTCAGGGAGGCGTGGGAGGCAGTGGCGGCGGGGGCTTCGTCTCCCGAACAGGGCAAAGCGAGGGCACCTGTCCCTCTTGGGTGACCCAGCAGCCTCACAGATGCAGAGCTTAGAAGAGCGATCGGAAAGGTCAGGAGCATACATTAAACCTGCTTCCTGGCCACCTCGGCATATGCTGGTCGGTCTTCTGTGGCTGGTAACCTCGGGCAAAACTGACCTGGCAGCCAGGACCTGCTGTGTCCCCGCCGCACCTGCAGAGCAATGCCGAGAGGGAAACCGGAGCGCCAGCTTTCCTGGGCAAAGGGGAAAACAGGCATTTTCCCGAGTGGGTGTTAGGAAAAGAGATGGGAAAGAACAGTGACAGAGACAGGACAGTCGGTCCTGACTGACGGTGACGGTTGGTTGTTCGATAGTACCCAGATACAACTCTGCCTATGAGATTTATCAAACTGCTAGGTCAGCACATAAATATTTAAAGAAAAAGACTAAACTGAACTATCGTTTGATAGAGAGGGTTATTATCGGTTAAGCACCATGCTGCAGTTCAGCCATGCAGGGTAGCGGCTCAGGGCAGAGCCTGCAAACATCGGGAGCCACGCTGGCCCCGCGAGCAACCTGGGCATGGGTGCCCTGGGAGAGGAGCCAGGATCACTGCGAAGCAGGGCTGACCGGCACTGGGGTGGCTGTAGTGGCGTTAGGGCTGCAGATCACGGTGCCACGCTGCGAGGCCACGGCGCGCCTGGTCACCGCTGGCTCAGCTGTCCCGGAGCAGCTCCCTCGCCCAGGGGGGGCCACAGCGCACAAGCACGGTCCCGCACGGGGAACAAGACCCCTCCCGACCCGTGCCAGGAGGGGCCGGGAGCACGCTGCGGGTGCCAGGTGCGGGCCTGGCCCAGCGGGAAAGGGCACAGCGCAGATAAAGGCTGAGCAGCACCACGCATGGCCGCCACCTCTGCCTCGGGAAGCCCCGCGTCCCCGGCTGCCGGAGATGGGCAGCCTGGCGAGGACCATGGCCGCCTGCTCGCCCGCGTCGCGTGCGGCAGCAGTGTGGGCTGCTCTCAGAGGCAGGTTACTAAGCTGAACGCATGCTTGTCCAGCCCTTTACGGGTGCTCCCTGGGCTCTTGCAAAGACCACAGCATTCTACGAGCAGCCCATCTGCCATCACGAGGAAGCCAGAGGAAGGAGGAGGACCCAGGACGGTGCCCACAGCCCCCTCCACCCAGCACAGCACACACATTTCTTGCTCAGGGATGCGCTTACGCTTGCAAAATAGCTTTTTACAGAAGCCACAAGACTCAGTTAAAACTCCAGACGCTGCTAAACTTCCCTTTGGAGAGGACTTAGTTTTTAATATCGTCATCTTGGTGTTGAACCTCCGTGGTTCAGCCCCTAGAAACGCTGCTGGCTGTCCCCACGGCAGAGCAGAGCCCCGAGCATGCGTGCCCCCGCGCCGGGTGGGCGCCGCGCTCAGGAGGGCACCGTGCCCACCCTTGCGCGTGCTGGGCTCCCCTGCAAAAGGCACCAGCAGCCCGAGAGGGGGCAGAGACTCCTGGGACCCCCCAATTCTGCCCTGCGGCGGAGCCAGTGGGGGCACTTACTGATGGAGAAAGCCCATTGCACGCAACCGCCAGCACTGCGAGGGGAGACGCGAAGCTGTAATGCACAGCAAGAACGGCAGTCCGTACGTGGAGGGAGAGGGAGGCAGCTTTGAAAATGGAAAATACTCACTTAACAAGAAATAAGAGCTCCAGCTCCTGCTGCCAGCTATAATTGTGCAGCCTCGCTGAGTGCACCGAGGTTGCAAGGGTTAAGGGAGAGCAGAATTTGGCCAGTGGCTGAAATAGATAAGCCATATGTCTGCACTCTCCTGCATGTGGAACAGAGATAATTATGTGATATTCCTGCTGATAGGAAACCTACTATAGGATCACCAGGAATTACAGTTTTTCATGGTATTTATGTTTTCAATAAAACACGTTGCAAGAAAATTGATATTACGCTGAAGTTTTTGTTTCATAAGGAAAACGCAAATAAATTCCCATTGCAACATTCCTCGACCCCAAGGACAGTCGAACCGATGGCGTGGCAGGCTCTCTGCTGACATTTCGGCATCGAGTTGCAGCCAGACGGCAGGAGAGAGGGGCTCCTGGAGGGGGACCGTCCTCCGAACCGTGGCCATGGCCAGCCCTGCCTGGTCCCTGGGGCCCGGCTGCCTGCCCGGGGCGAGGGCCGGGAGGGGAGCGGTGGGTGCGTAGGTCTCTGCAGGGATGCCCGGCCGGGCGCCCAACAGCAAGAGCGTCCTCGGACCGACACTGCATGGCGGCTCTTTGTGCACGGCGAGCCGCGCACCAGCTCTCACCAGCTATGCGTGTTTACATTCCTTCTGCTTAATATTTCTGTAATCTTCCCTGGCATCATACTCTAGTAATTTTTCTCCTCCTACTTCACACTTTTGATAAGCCTTCTGGTCCCGCAGCAGATGCATTGTGAATCTTCTCCTTCTAAGTATCTTGCATATGTTTCATTAAAAGTGTTTGTTTCTTCGATCAGCTTGAAGTTCTGATGTGAAAAAAAGAATAACTTTTTGGACTTTGCTTGGCAGCGCTGAGCCCCGAGACGAACAGCGGCGTCTCGGTACTGGCAGTCACCCGGGGTCCTGACGGCAGCCCTTCGCTCCTTGCCAGGCGACTCGCCTGTCCCCCGCCGATGGCTACAACGCGCACTGGCACCCAAAGATAGAACACGGGCTTTCATCCGCTACACTGTGCGACTGCACATGAAAGAACATGGTGGGAGGTGCCAAATGGGAGCCGCAGAAATCGGGATATATTTCACCCGCCGTTGCTTAGCGATGGGAAGCGCGGGCAGGCTGGCATTTCCCGCAGCGGGGGCACCAGCCCCCCGCTCCCACCCAGGGTGGGCCAGCCCCAGGCACCGGGGACAGGGCGGCCGGAGGGGAGAGGGGACGGCTTGCGGCGGGGCTGCGCGGCCCTCTGCGGCAAACCAAGGTGCTGCCTGTGCCAGGGACAATACGGCCCGTACGCAGGTGGAAGTGCTGCCAGCACGTGCCACGTGCGCTGCCACCCCGCACAAGGGCGGCACATGGGTCCGGGTCCCACCGCCCCGCATGGGTGCCTGGTGCCCTCGTGGCTTCGAGGAACTGCAGGGCAGGTTTCAAGGACTGGGACAGTCCAGTTGCATCCAGTGTGGGAACAGACATGAGCACAGCTCCACCACATCCCCGCCACCGCTGCCACCGCCACCCTGCACAGCGCAAGNGGCGGCCGGAGGGGAGAGGGGACGGCTTGCGGCGGGGCTGCGCGGCCCTCTGCGGCAAACCAAGGTGCTGCCTGTGCCAGGGACAATACGGCCCGTACGCAGGTGGAAGTGCTGCCAGCACGTGCCACGTGCGCTGCCACCCCGCACAAGGGCGGCACATGGGTCCGGGTCCCACCGCCCCGCACAGGTGCCTGGTGCCCTCGTGGCTTCGAGGAACTGCAGGGCAGGTTTCAAGGACTGGGACAGTCCAGTTGCATCCAGTGTGGGAACAGACATGAGCACAGCTCCACCACATCCCCGCCACCGCTGCCACCGCCACCCTGCACAGCGCAAGGAATCCGCCCCACGGAGGGCGGCTCACCTGGCCCACTCACGCTGGTTCTGAGGGCAAGCCCCAGCAGTCAGCCCATCCCTGCTGGATTTTGGGCTGTGCTGGCAGCTGCCCTCCTGCAGCATTTTGCCTGCCCCCCTTGCGGGTACGATGCCAAACCTTTACAGCCTGCCCTGCAGCCGGCTCAGCGGCATGCACCAGCGCCCCGGGGCTGCACCCTGCCTCTGGCCAGGAGGCAAGCCTGCAACGAGCAAGGGCTGCGTGAGTTGCAACAAAGGCCCTCTCGTGCTGCGGATCTGAGGGCTCGCAGCGAGGCGGCCCCACGCCAAGGGGGCCGGGAGCTCACTGGCCCCGCTGCACGCCGCAGCAGGGCATTGCTGCCAACACGCAGCACCAGTGCAGCCATGCGGCATTGCCAAGGCAGCGCCTCGCCTGCCACCAGCATCGCCGCACCGGGCGGGAAGCATGGCCGTGCCCGTGTTGCGAGTGCTCGCCCCAGCACCACCATCCTGTCTGGGGAGAGGCTGCTCGCACGGCTGCGGTGCTGGGGACGGGGCAGCATGGCCCCACGGAGCAAGGGGCATGGCGAGGGCACCCACAGACCTCCCCATCCCCTCCTGCGGTTTTCGGGGCACCTCACGGGCATCCTGCCCCGACCCCCGGCCGTGCCAGCAGCCAGGCTGGGCTGTCAGGCAGGGCCCTGGGGATGGGGTCTGCAGGGCCGGGGCCCCGCTCTTCCTGCCCCGCAGAGGCACTGAACCCCCCCCTCCCCGGCAGGTTTCCATCCGCACCATGAAGCTGCCACCTGGGGCTTCACACCTCACTCCCCCACGGGAAATGGGAGTAATAATTACAATAATAACAGCAACAACCACAATAATATTTTCTTTCATGCTGGTACCTACCCAGACTAATGAGCGGGGCATGCAGCAGCCACACTGCGACGAGCCTTAGCATCACTGCCTGCTGCTTGCCCCGCGTCATCTCGTTATTGCCCTTTGTATTACCACGCCTTTCACGGGTGCACACCTAAGTCACTTCCAAGACAAACTAACTGTAAAAATTGGTTCTTCCAACATTGCTAAAAAAGGTGCAATTTAAAGGCAGAAAAGGGTGAGCGCCTTTGTTTCCTCCTCGCTGGCAGAGGCCACTGCCTCCCCATGCTTTTCGCTTTTACAACCCTCCCCTGAGCAGCAGAGGCCACACGATCCCACGGGCTTCCGCGAGGATACCGTCCAGCCAACGCACCATGAAAACACCCCGCAACCACCCCCGCGTGTGCTGTCGGGGGAGCGTGGCCGAGATCGGCCGGCCGGCGAGACGCTTGGGCAGCGCGAGTGCCGTGGACTTTAACTCTGCTCCAGGCACCCTGCGCAGCACCAGCTAGATCCCTGGATTAACAGCGCCGTGCACATATTTTTATTGAATCACTCTCAACACAGCTGCCATTCATAAACTACCTAAGCCTGTGCTTTTAGTCCTGTTGGAAAACATTTAGTTATAATTCCTACAAACGTGTGGATGTTAAAAATAACATCGTCTCCTGCAAGCCCCAACACACGCTATGTTAACTTCCACTCAATCAAGCAAGAGCATCCTGGATTATCTGATTCCGCATCCCTTCCTAAAAGCAGTATTGCACCCGATTTCAGGAGGTGCTAGCCCCAGGGCGGAGCGTGAGGCCGCGGCCCAGCCACAGCGCCCGCACGTCCCTGCGCCCCGAGCCCTGCAGCACCCTCCTCGCCTGCCTCGCGGCCCTGCGGAGAGCTGCGCAGGGGAACCAGCGGTTTCTTACTGCTCCGATTAACTTTGCCCAGCCTGCAAAGCACTGCGGAGCACGATGGAAAAGGAGGCATAGGGCACCTCACGTTTTCCCCTCTGTTTTTACCCCTCCAGAGCCCTGTCGCTGGCAAGCGGAGGATGCCTGCCTTCCACGAGACAGACGGACATACGGCAGGAACGCTCCTGCTGCAGGCCATCACCCGCCACCCGCGGGGAGGTGGTGCAGAGGGAACGTGCATTTTTCCCCACTTACATCTGGAGCTGCCCCTGACAAAGCCCTGCCCTCCACCCAGTCCCCCCCAAACCAGTCGGGAGCGAACCTCACACATTTCAGTGGGCACTGCACCAAGCCATGACTTGCGGCAGCTCCCTCTGGGGCAAAGCAGGGTCTGCACCCCCTCGCCAGGCGCTCCCTTCCCGAGGCAGGCAGCCCCGCCAGCCGCAGGCACCGTGGCCGCGTTTTACACCGACTCGGTCTCACCTTGGCTTCCAAACAGCGAGAAGTTAGAAGGAGGGAGCTCCGTCCTTGGCAGTCCATCATCGTGGCTCCGGCGGGGAGGAACAGATGCTGCTTGCTGCTCATGCTGTCCTGGAAGTTGCTGAACAATTTGGGCGTGATGGATGCGGCGCTCCGAGCCCATTTCCAGCCACGCCACGGGCAGCCTGGGGAAGGGGCTCCGTACATGGCTCCCTGCGCGGCTCTTCCAGCCACAGTCCCCCGGACGCTGCTCGGGAGCGGACCCGCCGGCGGTCCCCGCTCAGATCTGTCTTCTCTGGAGCCTGTGGTTGCTCCCTGGCGCAAGGAGCGTCGTCTGCTTCAAGCCGTCGGCCCCCGCGGAGCCCGTCCGGCAGCAGCGAGGCAAGGTCTGCCCTGTCCCCTGCCCAGCGGCCGCTGAAGCGCCCAGCTCTGCTGCCCACTGGAAATGACCATTCGCTGACAAGCTTGGCTCCGTATTTGAAAAACCCTGTATGTACTTACCTCACTTGCAACATTAAGACGCAATGCAATACTCAAATTTAATTGACCTCTGCGCAAATAACTGCAGTTAGCTAACCTATTCCCACCCCTAAACACGTGATAAAATCTCGTAGAGAAGCGAGGCCTCCATTTGTGCCGCGCTTTTCTGCTGTCCCCCGTTTCCAGCTGCCCCCTTTCTCCCCGTGCCGGGCACAGCTACAGGTGGTTTGTGCAGTGAAACGTCCCCTGCCTGCAGCTACCCCGTTTGCACCCAGGACCGGGCGCTGAAGCCCAAATCGCTGAGGAAAAGGCAGGACAGCGCCGTTTGTCGCACGCCGACTGGCTCAGACGGAGTCCTCCCTGTCACTGAAAGTCACCGTGCCCCCAACTGTTCAGAAGTTTCACGTTCAATTTTTCTGATGTCTGCCATGAGAAATGATATTTCCTTACCCATCGCCGAAGATATTTTCCCCGGCAGGTATGCTGTCGAACATGTTGCATTCACAACATGACACGAAGTCTAAAAATCACAGAGAGACTAATTACTGCAGGAAAATTACACCAAAAGACCAATTTGTGGTGATGGAGATGACAGCCCTGCGCCCGGCCCCCGGCCGGTTTGGGCAGCTCGCCCGCGAGATGCTGTCACGCCCTCGCGCCATGGCAGAGCGGGGCTCAGCACCCGAGAGCCCCCCGCAAGCCCCTGTGGCTGCGCTGCACCCCGCCACCATTCCCCGGTGCCTTCGGAGCAGGGAAGTCACGCGGGGATGGCTCCTGCTCCACCGAGCACCTTGGAAATCGGGTTTTCCCAATATCCTGCAGCTAAGGGCACTGCCGCGGCTGTGCTCCCCCAGACCCCTCGCACAAAGTTTTTCGTTTTCCTTGCATTTTGCCACCTTGTACCTCTTGAACCCCAGCGACGGCAAAGAAGCGGTGACCCCGAGCGAGCACGGACCCCGCAGGGCTGTTCCCGTGCCGCAGCCCCATCGGCACATCCTGCCCCAGGCTCAGCAAACTGGGAATCCCTGGGGATCCCACCGGCGCTACCCGCGCGTCGGGGTCTCGGTGGCTGAGGAAAGCACGAGGATTTCAGCTCCCCAGGGCGGGCCACCGCTCGGCCGCCGCCTGTGAGACGGGCCCAGCTCAGCCCGCAGCACGCCACCGCCTAAAATAAATCTAAAAATAATTAAAATTAAAACCTGCCATACCTCATTTTCCTCTGCTTTCCATACTTCTCATCAGAAAGTAATATTAATTCTTGTGCAGAAATACAATTAATGCTGCAATAGTTACAAATAGAGTCAAACAGTCCTTCAACTGTAAGGCTATATAAAAGCAAAAACGCCACAAATTTGCATGAAAGCTGAGGTACAGTTGATGAATTAGTTCATATTTACCCAGATCATGTATAATAAATGTAATGTATATCATTTATATCTATACAGTGCTGATTTAGTTGGAATTGGAAAATAATGCAACGTGAATTCATATAAAAACAATTTTGTATAGGAAAATTAAAATGGTGGAGTATTTTGGTTTATATGAACTACTGAGCTCTGCAATCGTATTTGGTACATGCTTCAAGCAGACTTCAGTAGGGAAAACATATTTGTTCCCTTTGGAGCTTCTTTGTAAGTGTGTAAAAGCTTTAATTTCCTATGGTCATAAACGGGTGGAATTTTACAAAAACGCCGTCAACATTTCTCTCCCTTTTTCCATCAACATTAAAATGTGATAAACAGAGACTCAGGAATGCACACCACCTCAAACTCTGCTTCTTCTGTGTTAAGTTATTCAGAAAGCTATTCTCGCGTGTTAATTAAAAAAACATCAAAAATTACTGACGATTTCTAAGAATCAATTCTGAAGAAAAAACAATCCCAAACCAACACGTTTTGCCTGCTCGGCTGCCGCACCTGATGTTTCAAATCCACGTCTATGCATGGGCTCTGCTTTGGCCTGCGCTTGGCCGCGAAGGAGTTGAGAGAGCGTCACGCCTGACACCGCGTCAGCAGGCCCGCATCGGCCGGGCAGAGCCCCGCGACGCGCTGCGGTGAAGCGCAGCCGCAGCCCCGTGACCGCTCCTCACCGCAGCTCTGCCATGGCTAGCGCACGTCCTGCCGTGCCGCACCAACAGGCAGCCGGTAACTGGGGAAAGAGAGGTCCCAACAGGGACCCTCATCTTCCTTAACCAGATCACACAGTTGCTTCAGGGTTTTTTTAGCTGGCTAGGTTTCAGCAAGCACACCCTCCTGTCCCGTACGCGTGCGCCGTGTTGTTCAAATACATCACTCTGTCGCCGCGAAGTGCCTGCAGAGCACGCCGTGCCCGTCGCGAGTCACATCAGGTGCCTCAGAGGGCAGCAACCATCCTGGACGTACGAAAGAGCAAGAAGCTGCTGGTCACCACCCGCCGCCTCGTGCTGCAGAAGAACCACCCGAGATCAGAAAGAGCCCGCAGAGCTCCAGAAAATTTCGAGAGAAGAATCTGGGATTTTGAAAAATTTGATGCGGAAACCATGGCAATATTGCTGGCTCCTGGCCCGCTTGCAGATGAAAGGAAAACAACCACGACCACCTGAACTGCCGGAGCTTCGCACACACGTCAGTGCTTTGGGCAGACGGTGCTCGCCCCGCTGTGCTCCGGCCGGCCGTGGGCAACCGAGTACCCTGTGCCAGGGACACCACAGTACCCAGGCGTCTGGGGGGCTCGGGGTAAGGCGAGCTGCTGCTGGGGCTGTGACCGACACCGCGGAGGGCAGGAGCGCTTCAACGCGCCGCTCTCAGCTCAGCAGAAACGCTGGGTGTGCCGTGCCGCCGCAGACCCAGCAGAACAGCCCGTGGGGGCAGTCCCCGCACTTCCCAGGGCCTGCAGCACTCAGCCTTTACGCTAACACTACTCAAAGTAACGTTCCTATCACCCAGCTCTTCACCGTGCAGTCACGGCACCGGGGACGGCTTGCCCAGACGTCGGCAGGTCCCAGGACATCGCCAGACCTTGATAACCAAAACCGGCCCCTGCAAAGAGGCAAAGCAAAAGCCATCCCTGTGAGCAGCACCAGCTGTGGAGACCCAACAGCTGACGAGACAATCGCAAGGTACGGCCAGAGCCTTCGCCGCAGCGGATCGGCGGGGACAAAGTCAGTGAAATCAATTGCCAAGAGAAGGATTTTCCCCACAAACTCCGTTTTGAAACCCCACCTTTTCCCCTGCTGCCTTAGATGTTGCAAGTGTTTCAGGAACAAGCTACGAGGATCTATCCGAGACAAGGAGTGGCTTCCAGTATCACATGGTGCAAAAATACTAGAAAGAGCTAAAGCAAACTGCGGGCCAAAACTCACACAAAATCCCAACGGGACCCAGGGACCGGGCTCCTTGGTCACGCACGCACCCGCTCAGCCAGCTTTGGTTTGTCTCTGGCCAATGCACATTTCTCGGGTCTCGGAGATAAACGCACCCCTGTCTGCTCATCACAGGAGACAGAGGCACCCCAGGGTCACCAGACACGCGGGACGATGTCGCTCCTCGCCCCGGGCTGCGACGCCTCGCCCCGGCTGGCCGGCAGCCTCCCGCACACGGGGCAGCGGGGGCGAGAGGCGCACTGGGAGGTAAACCGCTGACTTCTGCCAGATTTTCCTGTCTGCTCGGTAATGTGGTGTTTCAGCGGGGGGAAAGGGAGCTGGTGTCATTGTCACAGCCTGCGCCGTGTGCCAAGCTGCCAGGATGCTGCCAAAGATAAGGGAGTCTTTAAGATGTCTATTAAAAACTCCTGGTATTATGAGATGCAAAAAGAACTAGCCTTGTGCAGAGGTAGAAAGTAATTATGCAATTCTTATGTAAAACATGCAGGTCTATTTTCAGGGAATGATGCGTGGCCTTAAAATGATGTCTCGATTCCTTCCCATTCTGGAGTACGCCAGAGACGTCTCACTCTTCCAGCTCTCCAGGGCTAGAGCTGGCTTTTTCCACCTCTGAAAACAAGAGCCAGCAGGACTTGTTCAGAGAAAAACAATAATTCTTAGATCAAACAAATTTTTAAGCAACCTGCATATCTGTGTGCGGCACGTACAGCTGATCCAAACCACACGCATGTGCACGTCACGCACGTAAGAAGGACGAGCTTGAAAGACAGTAGTTCCATGTTAAAAAACAAAAAAAGTACTAACACAGGTGAAGCGTTAGACGCTGAAACAGCGCCGAGTTCAGAAGTGCGCCACCAAGGTCCCAGCCTGTTGCAGCACAGGTGCTGTAGCCGCTGCGGGAAGAAGCACAACGGCTGCTCTGCATTAAATGGCCGGTGCCTCCGTTTACGGAGGGAACCGTATCTTTGGGGCCGGTCGCCTTTGCTCATGATGTGGGTGACTCCTCACGCCCAGGCTGCGATGGGTTCCCAGCCACCGGATCCAACTCCCGTGTGCCACAGCCTGGATTTGTTCTGCCGAGCCCACACTGGCGCCGCTCGGTGCAGCCGTCCTTCTGCCGGGGTTGTGGCCTCCGCCAGGACACGCGTTGCCCCGCACCACGTCCGCACACATCCTCCATCCCTTCGCACCTCTCCAAGGCCATCCCTCTCCACGCAATCCCAACACGCACTTTCTCCTCTCCATCCTTCGGGCTGTCGCTGGAGACACACGGTAGCAGGTGCCCCAAGGCAGGGTCGGGTGGACACGGGGCATGGCCACGTTCACGTTTCCAAGCCCTTCAGGACCAGCACCAGGTCAACAGCTCCTTAATGTTGTCTGGCAATAAATGGGGGAAGAACCGGGGTAACGTAAGGTACAACTCACCCTGGAAATATGTGCCGAACCTGCCCTGGGAGCTTTCAGAGAACGTGTATTTCGAAGCTATCGCTCGTCATTTTAGACCATAAATAACATATCACCTGATTGAGAAAAACATCGTTTAGCACAAGGCAGTAGCTAGAGTCACTCAGCAAACTAAAATGAAGTGAAACGTGTTTCACTGGGAGTTGTAATACAGATTACTTACAGTTGCAAGCAAGGTGTGGCTCTTCAGAAAAATGGACTGATAAAATACGTGGTTTAGATCGCCAAATAGATCTTGCCAGCTCTCAAAATAGTCCACAAATTAATGCCACAATTATGAAAGCCCCTTTTACTTTGATTTAGCACCACCCCCTTCAGGAAAGCACTTCAGAAAATATTCCACATATGTGCTCACACGTGATTATTTTTTCCTCTTTCCAGTCCCTCCTTCACCCACCCAGCTCTCCTCGCCTCTCCAGGTTAAGTACTTTCCTCTGTCAAATGCCCCGTTGAAATCCATTTCATCTGAAATCCCAACAGCTTTTAGCCAAGTAACAAGGGCAGGACCGGGGGGGAGCACCGGCGCAGCGCACCTGGGCAACTCACGCCAGGCAGGATGCTGCGAGCGGCCCTGGCCACGCGAACGGCCAGCGCGTGGTCCTCCACCCAAGTCGACGAAGGTCTGCAGAGAGCCCTCGTAGCCGTGCAGAGCAAACCCCGCTGCAAGGGGGGACAGGAGAGGGGGTCTGCAGTCCCATATTGGGAGGTCGGTGGTCACAGTCTGCCCGACCCCTTCAGGACCCGTCCCATCAGTGCGCCTTGGCAGGCTGCGGTGTCACCAAGCGGCACTCGGCGACTAGGACAGAAGGCTGAGGAAGGGCAAGTAGAGGAAAACTACCAGTTTTCTATTCAGAAAATAAATAAAATTCACAGGTGTTAATTTTAAAAACATTTCCTTGCTGCTTTCACATTAAAAGTTAGCTAGTCCATTAAAAACCCTATGCTGTTCTGCTGCATCATCTCCTCCTCTTGCTATCTGCCAGGCGTAAGAAGTTGCCTCTTGTTCCTCCTCTAGTTGCCACTACTCACAATTTTGCCAGGAGAGAACACGACCCTTACCATTTCTGCATGGTGTAAAGACTGAATATAACCAAGAATTATTTCCACAAGCCTCACGTAAGTGAAGCAGTACAGTCGTAGCATCCTCCACAGAACACTATTTCTGTTCTGAATAGAGCAGGATGAAAACTCCCCATTAAAACTTCCATTTTTCAGTTGTAAACCATCCTTTTCCAAAACCACTTGGTTTTTCCCCTCTCACCAACAAGTTTTTAGTCTCCAGGTTTCCTTGTCATTGAAGTCACAGGTCCCTTCCGAGCCCCCAGGACAGAGACTCTTTGTCCATCAGCGGGACCGCGTCGCTTCCATGTATTGACCGCTCCTGGCTCAAGAAGCAGCCCAGAGACGTGAGACTCCTGTAATCATCAGTTTTGCGCCTAACTGTGAAGCGCTCTTATTGAAATAAGGGCCCAGCATGCAAGGTGGGCCAGGGAGGAGAGCCAGGTTGGACAACCAGTCACACGGTTGGGTTCATCCTGCACGCGTTCAGCTATTTAAACTTCACTTTTTGTGTTCTGGTGACGTGATCAAGGATCAGATGGTCACCCCACGCCTGTGCTTACCTCAACACCTCCATCGCCACGCGGGACCTCGGACCTAGGGAGATATAAACCGTGAAAAATGAAAGAGCGGAAGATTAAAAATGTGAGAATGAATAAATTAATATTTCCTGAAAGTTCACTCGAGGCAAAAAAGGCATTTTCCAGCGAGCGGTGTACTGATAATCTGTTTCACTGCCTGAGACTGCGGAGAGGAGAGGCAGTCGTCTTGGTGAGTAAAATACATGTTACAAAGGTTAGAAAAAGTCACCGAGCAATTTTTATTGTCTGCTTTTTTGTCAAGAAGCTGAAAGTTGAGAATTTCCCCCGGTGTTAATAATACAGTATTAGTTACACACGACTCCTCTACTGGAGTTAAACCAACACGACTCCAGCTCACTCAGACCTGAACTTCTCCAGCAGCCAGCTACTGACAAAAACAAAAGCCCTCGTAATTTGCAATACAGGTCAGTGTTTAGCATGCCAGGATCCTCAGCTCAGAGCAATTGCNGGTGTTAATAATACAGTATTAGTTACACACGACTCCTCTACTGGAGTTAAACCAACACGACTCCAGCTCACTCAGACCTGAACTTCTCCAGCAGCCAGCTACTGACAAAAACAAAAGCCCTCGTAATTTGCAATACAGCTCAGTATTTAGCATGCCAGGATCCTCAGCTCAGAGCAATTGCTATTTTGAACGCTGAGCATTTGCAAAACATACCACAGGAATATCTGCTCTGGGGGGAAATATGGGAAACTGCGGCGCCGGGTATTTCAAAGATAAAACTCCTAAAGAATTCCTGCTGGAAACAAACCGCATCCTAGTAGTAGACGGATACTCTGACGCGCAGATACTCACCTACAAACCAACACAGCCCAGGTGGGTCCAGATCACGAGTTTTGATGATCTGGGGGTTCACCAGTGAAAATCCATTGCTGCGGCTTTGCCCTGCTGGCAAACCGGGGCCAGGAGTTTTGCTCTGAACCAGTCCGGAGCTCTGCTTTGCCAGCCTGGGATACGGCAGCATTTACGGACGAGAGGCGGGAGCTTTGATGCTCACAAGTCATCTGTTTTCATCCCTTTCGCCATATACCAGCGTTTGCATCCGGTACAACTTTAAAAACACATTCGCTCATCACTAGCCCTGCTGTTCTGCGTGGAATCCCAAAAATTACAGCTGCTGCTAGAAAATTAAGATGTATGTCGGGAAAGCACTCACAAACCCTGTATCTGGTGCATCTGGAAGTTCTGGAGTGTTGATTAGTTAAATACGTAATTATGAGATAGCCTTAAAGGCAAAAATTGTAAGCAGTGACGTTTGCTAAGGAGTCTCCTGTTGGTGTTACCATACAAAATATAAAATGCTGAGAGTCTAAATAAGAAATTTATCATAAAGAAAAAAGTTGAAAGTCTTGTGCTGAAGATACGACTTCTTCAGAACATTTCTTCGCAAGTTAGATAATAATTAGATACAAATTAATTACTCCCACGAAGCATGTCATTTAGGCAAAAGCCTGCCTTTTTGAGGAACATTAGCGTCTTGTTCTGCAATTACACAGCTCAGAAGCATACGGCTGGCTTTCAGTTTTGTACTGTTCCTTCTAGACTCTACAGGTTCGCGCCGATTTCAAAGCAAACCATTCATTCCCACGTGTAACACGTCAGTAATGCAAACAACACGCTGGCACAAGGCACACCAAGAGGGACTGAAAACTGGCAGTCCGGTACAAGCACGGAGAAGGGACCCAGCGTGCCAGCAGTAACTGGAAAGGCTCCGCTGGCTCCCCGGCACGGGGCAGCACGTACCCAGGCACGGAGCCCCACCGAGGGGGACGGCGCTGCTGACCGGCCGGATGTCGCGCGCTCCCTCGGACAGAAACCTAGAGCGGCAACATCAGTTAAAGTCTTCCCTGATTTTTTTTTTTTTTTAAATAAAAAACATACTAGCAAGACAGGAATTTCATTTTTCCCAAGAGTACTTGCAGAGCAGGGTTCAGTAACCAGGGAACAGCAGCCTGCCCCGTGCCTGCCTTCGAAGCATCAAGCCAAGATTCCCAAATCACGTGGACGGAAGGCAGGCAACACGACACCAGAACGATTAAATGCATCCACAAAAGTGACATTTTTGCCTTTAGAGGAATTCCTCCATGGCAAAATTTGTCTTTGTACTGAATCAGGAAAAATCCAAATACTAAAAATATTTGTGTCATGGAAATGCCCAAGCATTTCAGTTTGAAAATATCATCATGACCTGATGGAAATGAAGCATTCTGGCCATTACACGTTATTCTAGGTAGTACAAAATGTTATCCTAACATCAGGCAGAAAGGTAATTTTCCATTTTTTTTGTGGATCCTTTCAAAATTCTTTCACTAGAAATTTTATGAAAAGGGCAATGTTCCCATAAACCATTTTAGTTTCAACAAAAGTATATTTTTCAATGAAAAAATGCTCAAATTATTTATTTTCTGCCAGCTTCAACTCTGCCTTGTTGGAAAAAGCTCTGGGAATTCCTTGGGGATAATTGTTTTAACCGTTCAGCCTCACGGCTCATTACCAGGAGTTCTTTATCTAGAGGAAAGCCTCTGCTGCCACGAGGAGTCACTGGGAACTCTCAGGTGCTTTGCGCTTCTGAAAAATCAAGCCGTTTGATTGAATTTCTGAACACAGCTTTCCTTCCACCCCTCCGCCTCCTGTACTGGAAGCAGAATTATATTAAACTACATAATACGGTAATTTATTGTTTATGCATGCTATTGGAAGCGCTGATTGCATATCCGAAGAATGGCATTTGAAATCACGTCTTTATTTCGTTCCACAGTAATAAAGGACTCTCGCATTCCGACGCACCCACAGCCTCGAACGGAGCAGTTGGTTCCGCGCCATGTAATCGCGGACCGGCTCAAGACACAGGCCCCGAGACCTGCAAGACAGAACCAAGCCGTGCGGATTAATACAAAGCGCGACTGCATCTAGCGACCGGCAAACCGTGGCGAAACCCGCTCCACAGACCCCCGCGGCTGCTCCGGCACCAGCCCTCGCTGCTCTCCGCCTCCACCTTCCATCTCACAAGCACCTGGGAAAACAGCGGCTGCTTGCTGGAGCCTCCCAGAAACACCCCCCTCTGCTCAGCGCACACCTCCTGACTGCAGCAGGCAAATCATTTAGCTTGCNCTGCATCTAGCGACCGGCAAACCGTGGCGAAACCCGCTCCACAGACCCCCGCGGCTGCTCCGGCACCAGCCCTCGCTGCTCTCGGCCTCCACCTTCCATCTCACAAGCACCTGGGAAAACAGCGGCTGCTTGCTGGAGCCTCCCAGAAACACCCCCCTCTGCTCAGCGCACACCTCCTGACTGCAGCAGGCAAAATCATTGCTGCAGAGGAGCATTCCGCCGCTGCATCAAAAGCCGTAAAAAGTGGACATAAGCAGAAGACTCTCGCCAAAAAAAATGAGTATGGCTGCTGAAGTGAGCTTACTCACGCAAATGAAAGAGGCACAAAATAGAAGTCATCTCCTGTCTGTATTATTTTTTTCCTTTCAGGGATAACTGATGCTTCCACCTTTTTCAAACCAACAGCTTTTTAAGACACGTTTAGTTATAAACATGTTTTTTTCCCTAAAAGCCGCAATTCAAATGAAGTGCTACAGGGTTAATAAAGGAACATTTTGATAGCTTTCAACTTTTTTTCCTTCAGTTTGTTGATTCAGAGGAAATCTGCGCGGTTTTTGCTCCCGTTTGAGCTAATAGCATTGTTGGAACTCAGAAAACTGCGGTGGGACCAGGACCACGTTCCCTGCCCAGGTTTTGAAGACATTCACAGCTCGTTCCTGCCGACAGAACTGCACTGAAGGTGCTATAGACTTGAGACACCAAGACCGGCACCGTCCCTCTGACAGCGTATGGCAAAGACCGGGACCGCACGAACACAGCAGTAAGGTTTCCATAGTTAACGTGGGGTGGGTGGTGTTCCCCCCGCCCCGCGCCGCCGCCTCTCCTGGGGCTGGAAGGGGGGCCAAGCCCCGCGGCCGCCCCTCCTCAGAGCCGGCCAGGCAAAAGGATGCGACGCTTCACGGGCAAAGACGCTCCTGCAGCGCTCAACATGCGAGTGGATGTGAAGAATCCGATGAAGTGCTAGATTAGGGCTTTTAAAATAATTGTGATAAATGATAGCATCTGCACGCACTAATTTCCCTCAAGATGTGTTAGATTAATTTTATGAAATTAACGTCCAGAGTAGCAAACATTAGCCATTTGTGTGACCAACGCTCTGAATCCGTTTGAGCTCTTGCAGTTTTGCGCACGCTGCCAAGCACTCCAAATCCCAGGCACAGCTCGGATTTAGGGGGGAACACATGGAGGGAGCCCAAAGCTGGCCTCCTGACCGGGCACTCAGGAAATTCACGTCACGTGGGTAAACCGATAGCTTGGGAATTGCAGTGCCTACTGGAGCCGAGCGGAGCATCCAACCAGGACACTCAAAGTTCGGGGCTTGGCACTAGCATTGTGTAGTGTTATTCCTGTGTATTAGGATGCTCCAGGTTCCACGCCATGCTGCGCACACCGAAGGGAGAAGGACCCTTTAATCACGTTGCCTGGGTCCCGTGAGCGACTCACAGCTGAGGACAGGCAGTTCTCGGAGCACAACGGGACCTGACCTGGGCTTTTCAGCACTGCGCACGTTTCTTATTCCCATGTAAGACGCAGCTGAAGGGGATGGTCCGCGATCGGTGCGCTTTCCCTTTGACAGACTGCAGGGAACAGAAGGTGATTTTTACTGTCCAGAGACGTGTGAAGTGCTGCAGTCCCCTGCTCCTCCTCTTTCTCGAGATCTGGGACTAAATCTCCAATGCCACCAAGTTGACATGGGTGTTCGAATACACACTGTCTTCTCATCTGGTTCAAGGAGCTTCATCACATGGAACGAGATGTCTGCGAGATACGAGCATCTGGAGGAAGAAAGCTGAGCTGAAACTCAGCCCAGAGGAAATGGAAGTTGGAAGAAATATGGTAACGCTTAGCAGAGCAAGCCAAGACCATGACTCTCTCCTCTGCTGAGGGAATCCACACTCCCGCTGCCAAAGCCTGGTTACTGCAGGCAGCCTACTCGGCTCGCTGGGCTGGACTGCCAAGAAACAAAGAGATGATCCATGTACTGGCCCCATCCCTTCCAGACCTACCAACCCGGGCAGCTCACGCAACACCTACGGGACAAACTCCAGCCTGTTCCTCTACCCGAACATCAAACCCACCAGACCTGTGCCGAATGGCAAGCACGAGGGATGCAGAGCAGGTTCTGTATCTCAGGGGTGACCAAGGCCTCTTTGGCTGTCCTGCTTCTGGACCCCACCAGGTCCTTTCAGACCCCCCTGAGTAAGCAGGCATTTTAAAGCAGCGAGACCCCGGGACTTGGACAAGGAGGGGCTGCAGAGCAGCCAGACTCAGGGCTTCCCGTTAGGCCCATGGGGAAACACAGAGCCTTGAGCAAGAGATATAAAAGGGGTTTCCATGAAGAGTGCAAAACTGACCCCACTATTCTTCGAAGTGCCCTTGTACCCGTGTACATGGGCACTCAGGTTAAAGCCGGAGGTACCAGGAGCTCACCCGCACGGTCCGCACTGCTGCCTGCTCTGCAGGTAGGTGACGCTACGTTATGCCCTACGGCAAGCTTCCTTACCATCACTTCCACGTAACGCTTCTAGAACCAAGGACATACAAAACTTAGAAGAAAGGGAAGACGTGAAAAATAAGAGACACATTCACACACCAAGCTAAAAGACATGCAACAGCCTTAACTGCGTCCTGCGGACATACCTACACCGGGAAAGGGCTCCACGCTCCACCGTTTGGCGTTGAAGCCGTTATGGCCAAGGCCACCTCCTGAATCGCCAAAGGCTTTCCAGCCGGACGCTTTGTTCTGAGGAGGAAAACACGCAGGGTACCAGGATCACTTCATCTGCGCTCAAATTCGCACCTCCAGGGCAGACCCAGCAGGGCACGCCTCGGTTCAACACACCTGGTTTTCCCTGCTCCTTCGGCACATTCCGTCACGAATCCAGGATGGAGCAGACTTCTTGCTCAGGCAGAACTCAGAAGTGATGCAGCCCGGAGCCTCAGCGTGCAAAGAATAACGCTCAACTGCAATTACTGGTGTGTGATAACGGTTACCAACTCAGGTTATGGATTGGGTGCATTTGGGTTTATTTATAATTTTAAAATATTTCTGTAATTTGACCACAGGAATTTTTATTGTGTCTATTACACACAGACACAAACATTTATATAGCTGTGTGTATGTGTGCACGTATACACACACAGGGCTTCCACGCCTACGTGAGCACACTACTGAGGCTGCGCCACGACTGCTGTCAGCTCTTGCTTCAGTTCCCGGCTGTGATCCGAGGTCCTGACCTCCCCCACAGACGTCCCCATACGGTCCGCAAGGGCAGCAGCGGCGTCATTTTGGCACGGCGCTCTGCATCCAGAAGCATTTGCCAGGAAGGGTTCTGTCCTATCTGTTGTATCAGCACTACACAAGTACTCTGCTCTGTGCAAACACACGCGTATGTATCAAGTTAATTTCCACTTTGCTAATTCTGAGGAAAAGAAAGCTGACCTGTGCTAGAAGAACCCGGGCTTGGGAATGGAAAGTGACGGTAGAGATAAGGATTTGTGGAGTCTGGGGTTTTTTTGACTGGATTTAGCCAAGAACACAGTGATGCCATAACACAGTGGCACAGGTACCTGCCCAGCCCCACCGAACGCACCTTGGAAGCGCACGCAGAGGTGGCCCGGCAGGTTGCTGGGATGAGCCGGATGAACAACCCGCTGTTAGCAGTAAGAGCGTGCTGCAGGCAGCTGCGGGGATGGGATTGAGCGCGGGCCAGATGTCCGAACGAGCACGTTGTTCAGAAGAGGAGAGGCTGCTGTGCAGCACAAAGCACCGACACAGTATCTGCCAACCCCTGTTTGCTCCACGGCCGGCAGCGCTGGGAGTGATGGGCAGGGAAGTTTGCTTTTCTTCTGCTGCCTTGGGGATGAGAGGAGCTGCAGGGGAGAGAAATCCTGTAACAAAACTGCACGGGCAGCACACGCTAACCGGGGTGATACGGCAAGGGTGCAGGCAGCTCGTGGGGAGCAGGGAAAGCTGCAGCCTACGGAATTGATCTTCAGCTTTTGGGACACTTACGAGTTTTCTAATGAAATAGGTACTTTGCTGAAGCGTCTATGACTGTGGTTACACGTGGATTAGCAGAGGAGCTGCAGAGACAGAATTCAGAGCGCCCTGACCAGAGACAGAAGGACGAAGGTTTTGCCGGAGCAGCAGCCCAAGCGCATCAAAACAGCCTCCGTCTGTCTGGTTTTTGAGCCCCAGCTTTGCAGGTCGCAGCAGCAGAGGCCACGAGCTACGCTGCAGGCAACACACGAGTGCGGCATTAGCCACTCGCAGCTGCGGAGTCTCTACTGTCTGGCGGCCCTTTAGAGCCCCAGCTCCCCACATCAAGTCACCTTTAACACCTCCTCACGGCCCAAAGAGAAAACTCTTAGAAATAGAAGCTTGTCCCACCATAAGAGACGGGGCCAAATACAACAGAGCACATGATTTTTAAACTGTTGCCTATTATTTATCAACCTATTGCTTTCTAGGGAGCACCTCTAACCCAATTTTTGAATGCTGGGAGCAGCAACACTGCAACAGAGAGTTTGCGTGCTTGGCCAGGGCAAGGAACAACTTTCCCTTCCCCGACGCAATTGCAACGCCAACCCCTGCAGCACCCCTCCGACAGCCCCCTACACAACGGCATTCAGCGCCGGAGGTGGGCAGGCGTCACCGTGAACCTGGGAAGACCTTCCCCACCCCGCCGTCGGTACCAAGGCCCAGGGCAAGCTACGTTCCCACCGTCAGAGGAACTTCCACCGAAGAGCGCTCCTGCTGCCACGGAGCCTGCGGAGCTCCAGGGCGGGGAGCAGGAGATGCCGCTGCGCAGGCCCTGCGCTCGCCCTTCGGAGGAGCACGCCAGGATTAAGCTGTCGGTCTTGCGGGCGTCTGCGCAAACCAGAGACGCAACCTGCAAAACGGTAGCCGACGGGCAGGCTGGGGGGGGTCAGCGGAGAGAGCTGCTCTTCGTGGCTACGTGCGCAGACGCGGGAACAAAAAGAAAGTTATTTCCCCGCCACGACTCACCAGAGGTCCTGCAGCAGCCCGCAGGTTTTGGGTAATCCATCGAAATGTGGATTCACTCTGGCAGTTACAGATCTGAATCAGAAAACACAGCTAGATGATCTGTCAGAGTGCCTAATAGAGACGCGTAGTTCAGATACCTCTGAAACGAAGGTGAATTACTTTAACACAACAGGCACGCAAAATCATACAAGTTAACCTTTCAACGGGGTACGAGTCACTTCCTCCCCTTCTTACGTCTCCGAACAGAGAGGAAATTTCCGCGATCAAATGTAGCTGCCGCAGCACAGCTCAAAGGAAACAGACGGTAACGGAGCCAGGGCTGTTCACCGTTCATCCACTGACAGCAGCTCCGGCTCTCACGGCGCTGTGTTTTGAAGGCTTCCTCACATTTACCTGCACCTCCCACTGGTTTTACCCCTGCGCAGAACGCAGGCCCTGAAGAAGGTATCTCTGCCACCTCCCCCTCCTAAACTGGGTCTATTTTCCGTTGGAAGAGCAGCGTCAGCCCCTTCCGTACACTGGGAACATCGGCAACATTCAAAATGAAAAATAACCTTTTACAGGTGCGATAGGACGCCGGCATTGCCAGCGGCTCGGCGTCTGCGCGCCACCCGCTCCGCTCCCATTAGCAGCCCGAACTCAGCACACAGTTACGAGCGTTTTGATTTCGTCTCCGCGTTGTCTTCAATAAGAGGCCTTTTTTGCACGCGACGCACCAAGGGAAAAACAACACTTAAGAGTCAGAACGAAGGTACTCCTGGAGACAAATATGATTAATGGGATAATGTTGCCGATTACAACAGTTAGAGGCAGTTCCTGCCATTTCCCACTCTCCAAGGGCTGGTTCTGCTCACATCCAGTACAGACAGCTGCAGATTCCTCAGCACCATCAGTATCCCGTGTAGGGCTACGCTCGACATCTTAAGGCCCCTGCAACGTGCATCTTCTATAATTCCGCATTGTCTAGACTGAGTTTTACAAATTTAATCTTAAACAGTGCAATTTCTTGACTGAGGGAATTTTTGCGGAGCTAGCTGCGTACGTGCTCGCCTTTGCATAAATACACGCACGCGCACCCCCACAGCGCTCGCATGCGTTGCAAATAACATCCTCGAGATAATCGCATCCTGATTAAACAACGATCAGGCCCTGACAGGTGACACCAGCAACGGCTCCGGGCTTTCACCCAAGCGGAGGGCTGCAGGCACGCGCAGGAGGCACCCGCTGAACGGCGGGGCGACTTTAAGCTGTACAAGTGGGTGCCACACGAAGGACTAACAGTGATTGCTTCTGTTAGATTAAAACTCAGGTTTCTATTGAATTAAATACGGCCAGAACCCTCCGCTACTGAATTCAGGTTGTTCTTCTCCGACCCTTTGCATTCCGCAGCGCTCTGAAGATTAATGACAAAAGATAGAAGGCGGTTTATCATGGAAAAAATCATTTTGGCAAATATCTAGCAGACCCCCAGTTACGGATTCTGGCGTGAGAACACAAGATGAGTATTTCCAGTAGGGCGATCAGCAGGAAAAATCTCTCTGTAAACATCGGCACACCGATCATCGGCACTGGGCTTCAGGCAGCGGCACGGCGCAAGGAGTGAAGCAGAGCACTTCTTTCAGAGGTTTTGCTTCCGATCGGCTCATACCAGCTCCGGCAGCATCGCCCACGGGCGGTTACTTTATGGGATGGGTTTGGGGCTTTGTTTTTTTTTTTAAAAAAAAAAAAAAAGCGTTCACAGCCTGCCACGGGAGGCAGTGGGGAAAGGAAACAACAAAGCAGCGCAAAACGCAACACAAGCGACAAATTCTACAGCAAATTTCACACTCGTAAAGTTTCAGAACGGACAAGACCCAGATTATGTATTTCAGGGTAGCATAATTAATTGAACTTTAATTAATCACCTAAACCTTTGCAACACAGCTGTTCCAACCGAATGGAAGGCGCTTTAAGGACAGGCCTAGCAGGATGCTGAGCAACCTCCTGGCTTGTGCCGACCCCGCTCCGTACGGAAGCGGGCACGTGTTTTCCGATGGGAGAACTGAGTGCTAATTTGGGGTATTTCGAACTTTTTTTTTTTTTAATTTGATGAGCGCGCATTAACTACTTACAGCTGTTTGCCATAATTCACGTGAAGGTTTCTTCCCGATTGTACGCGCAAACGGGATCTCGCCGTGGAGCCGGGCAAGCCTCGCGCTGTCCCTTGCTACCACCCATCCCACCGCTTCCGCGGTCGGCCCTCTCCCACGGCACCGATTTTAGCTTCGCCTCCAACAGCGGGGTCGGGGAAGCCNTATTTTGAACTTTTTTTTTTTTTTTAATTTGATGAGCTCGCATTAACTACTTACAGCTGTTTGCCATAATTCACGTGAAGGTTTCTTCCCGATTGTACGCGCAAACGGGATCTCGCCGTGGAGCCGGGCAAGCCTCGCGCTGTCCCTTGCTACCACCCATCCCACCGCTTCCGCGGTCGGCCCTCTCCCACGGCACCGATTTTAGCTTCGCCTCCAACAGCGGGGTCGGGGAAGCCGGCAGCCGAGAGGTCGCAGCTTCGGGG
>VZSC01011356.1:40714-51671 GCA_013398225.1 Steatornis caripensis
CGTGGAATAGTCTGTTTCTTTGAACAGATTTCCAGTGAGAAAAAAAGTTGTCTTTTAATGTTTAAATAAGGTCTGCCCTTCTAAGAAAGCTGTAGCCACTTAAACTTAGCTTATCCACCCCGAATTGTGCATGAACAAGTAAGTTCTCAATTAAGCCAGCCACAGACATCAGGTAGCTGCGTTCAGGCAACCTTTCATCACCACGTAAACCAAAACAGCGCTGTGGCGCATTATCCGTGCGCCCTCGCTAGGTTTGTTGCGGCCACCCCCTGCATTTCAATGAAGAAAAATCAAGAACTGAAAACTTTCAAAACTCTGCCAATATTCAAGGCTAATTAAGCAGGAGTTGCTTTGACATCAGTCCTGATGCAAAAAAAAAACCCAACGCAGGTTTGAAAATTATCGAAAGATAATCAAGAGGCAGGAGCACAGCTAATGCCAGGCAACACAGCTTTATAAAAACCACGACCTTATCATGCAAATTAATTTATATACACAATTTTTAGCAAGATTCCATACGCAGGAAGGTAATTTAGGTATTCATTTCTGCTGTCCTGCTCAGCTTCCTGATAAAAACTAGCATTCCAACATCAGTAAAACACATTAAGTACCTTTAAAAAGTAGTCCAGAAGTAGCTGGAACAGACTCACGGCCTCCTGCGCACGTTCACCGAGCAGCTCCCCAGAAAGAGCAGGGTACAACTGGCCCTGCACGGTGCTCCGAGGGGCGATGCAGCACTCAGCCTGGGGGCAGCCCTGGTAACAACGCCCGGGTGACGGGAAGCAGCACAAGCAAAGCGCCCAAGGATAAAGCACAGAATGATCTGGACGGCGTGGTAGCCAACCATTGCAGCAAAACGCCGCTTTATGCAGCCGACACCGATCCAGCTTTCTCCAGGCATGGTTCTGTACGTGCATTTTGGGGTTTTAAATGAAAACCATGCATACTTTATGTCAGGCACAAGGCATGCCGAGACTTCAAGGCGGCAGTGAGGAAGAGCAGGGGAGCAACAGTGCATCCACCATGTCGTTTATAGAACATAAATCTCTCCCCGCGTTCACCGCTGAAGAAGCAGCCCTATTCCATCATTCAAATTTCGTGTCGTGCAATTCTTCAAGGGAACTTTGTTGGAGATTCAGTATCAAGACAACCATTCTGTCATTGAAAGCTACGAGGAAAAAAGAAACTACACAAACTTGTATGTTCTAAGCCACCCTTGCAGCACGCTGGCATCAAGCGGGGGATCGCTCTCCTGAACTCTGAAAGAACTTCTTGTTCAAGAGTTACGCACAGACCAAGTCACTTTCTTTTCAGCACATGCAGACAAACCTGTAACTTTTGCAAAAGTGGAGTTTGCTGCAGGTCGAGTTATTAGCCCTTTGGACATTGGAAGTCATCTCTCCTTTTATTTCTTCTGACACGCTGTGTACGTACAAAGCCTTTTGAATACTGTACCTAAAAAAGCACCATGGCCACAACAGCAGCTACGCGAGTTCCGTGAGGGTGCTTCCCCCTCCTCAGCATTTCATCAGCACAGGACGTTTGACCAAGTGAAGCCCAAGACATTCACGCAGAAGCGATCCGGGGAAGCACCCACGGGTTCTTCACCAGCCAGCTCCGCTACTGAGCCACGTCACCACTCCCAGCACTCTAAAGCCGACTCAAGAGGAAAAGAGGAGCCCAGCACTTCTGCTTCTTTCCCACCTCGGACCGTACTCCTGATTTCCTCCCCACCTCGTTTTAAGAGGGTGGGTCACATTAGGTCTCTGATTGCCTACACCACCTTACAAGCATCTTCAGCTGAGATCACAGAAGCAGGGAACGTAGTATTTTAAAGGCAGCCAGCAGATGAAAGATGTACCTCCTTGACCACAAGCACCTTTTCAGGCTTTGGCTTCTAACCGTTATTACTTCTTATACTTTCTCCATTAATTTAGAAGCCAAGTGATATGTAGAGGTTAGTCTTCTAATGCCTCCAACTCTTATCAGAAATAAAAACATTGAAGGCTATAAATAAGAGAATAAACAACTTCCATAGTGCTGTATTTGCTCTCTCTAGTGGTCTTTAGATCAAGTCCAGCAGCTCTCTGGTCATATAGGCTTATTAATCTCAACACACAAGTGACATACAGGATGAAGACGAGACAAGCCTACATCAAAGGCTCCCAGCGTACAATGTCTCCTAGCAATTCAAGTCCCCCTTCTCAGCTTTTCAGCGCACCCACGCGGGAACGTTCTACACGGCGATACTCCAGTTAAGGCACCGCACTGCAGGTTAATTCTGTTACGCAGTCCCCAACCTGGCACCCTGGCAGATACGCTCAGTCCCAGGAACCCCATGCCTCAAGAGCCTTTTGGCATTTAAAGACACTCAGCAAACCTCACGACCGGCCTGCCAGCTCCGAAGGAAGCGAGAGAAGGGTCAAGCTAAAACCGTTCTTTAAAGTACCAGCCGAACTAGGACACGTGCTGTAAAACGCGTGTGCACCCGCAGGTTTTCAGCGGCCTTTCAGTATTTCAGCGAAAGCTCAACAGATCAACCTTTGCTAGAAGCAAAGCAAGGGGCGGGTTGGCTGCAGGGGGGGCAAGGGGACAGGACTGCTGTCAAAGCCAGCCTCGCTTCAAAGCATGTAAATAGCACTGCACACACGTGCCACGTACCTCAAAGACGTGCGAACAACACAACAGCTTATTGCACCTGCCTGTCCCAAAGGGGCATCAGCCTTAGGATACAGGAAAAGTAACGAACAGAGCAAGGAAGTCATTGAACCTAATGACAGCGAATGTTAGTCATCTATAGCCTGGACTAGCAACAGCACAGTTATCACAGCCTCCGCATTACCGGACTGCAAGCGCCACTGTTGTTCCCCTTTAGGACTCCTGCTCAACTTCTCTGTGACTTTTCCCATCAAGAACAAAACTCAAACCCCCCAGGCCAAGCAGTTGCATTGTAAGTGGTCGTCCTGCAAGACACTGCGCGCCCAGGAGCGCCACGGTAGGGTAATGCCACTTACGAGGCTATGCATCGTAACTTCAGGTTTGAGATTTTCAGCTCCTTGTGCGCAACTCTACCCCATTTTCCATTAAGTGAAGCATGTGACAGTTACCTCTAAACATTTATTTAGATCTGCGTACACAGTATCATTGTGGAAGGTATGCGTCAGCAACCAAGGAAATCACAGAAGAGTCTCATAAACGATATAAATTGACTAACCTCTTACAAAGATGAGAATCACTAGGTTATCAAATCTCTCAGGTATAAATATTACGAGGTAAGCAATACTTAAGATGAGGCACTTAAATGATAACCCAAAAGGTAATTAGTGTACAAGATTATAAACAGGTACAGTTATTCATATTGCCCTCGATCGCATGTAAAAGTGGTTTCTGTTCTATATACAGCATGCTACACACCGCACACCCCCCACGCACTAGAACACAAAGTACATACTGAGCAAGCTGAGCCCTCATCGTGTGCCATTGACTGTAACGTGGGTAGAGAATATCCTGGAGTACGCAGTGATACAGCGAAAAAAAGAGACATCTCTCAAAGACTTTCTTTCTAGACAACACCCAGTTTTCCCTTTGGAGAAAAGCTCTGTGCTAACAGAAAGTTAACGTGGTATTAACATACGAATCTGCCAAGCCAGAAGAGAACCACCCTACTGTGTTCAAGGAAGGAATGCCAATTAGGACAGGATTTAAGCCTTAGTGGGATTTATGGTAATTAGAAATGTAACAAATTTAACTTTACAAAGAAATTAATTATGCCAATTAAAACACTTAGCAAGTTTTACTGGGGATTTATACCGTATTATATGTATACAGTACTGATCAATGCCCGATTTATTAAAATTACTCAGGGCACGCTTCCAAAGTAGTATCGGAATTCCAATTACAATGCAAAATTAATATCTGCAATAAACATTTCCTTATGAAGATCCAGAGAGAGGAAAAACATGCAATAGAAGAAATAAAGAATTTTATGTTCAAGTGGGGCGCACAAACATCCCAATGCCCATAGCTGCACAGCTTGCTGGAGCCTGCCCAGGAAGAGTGGTCAGTGTTTTCCAATAATATTAAAAAACACACACACTTTCAATAGACACAAGAATTCTCAGTGCCGAACAGCTTGCACCAGCAGGCCGTTTGTGACAAATCTGCAAGTTAATGGAAGGGTAACTTAAAATACGCTTCTTCCTCTTACGCTTTTTGAGGTGGGGAAGAAAATGGAAATTTCCAAAATAGGTGAAGTTACTCCTATCTGAGAAGCATCCATATTTTGCGGGAACAACGATCCTAAGTTCGCTCGGTCTTATAACAAAGTAGCTCAGATTTTATTTTTAGATGGCCTCTGCAGGCCATCTGTGCTTTACTTGTATTTGACATTTTAAACTCTCTGAACAAATGCAAGCTACATTATGTCTTCTGTTTCTAAAGATAAGCCAGTCAAGTTCTGGAGTTGAAATGGAACAAAGGAAGAGCCACAGTTACTGGAGTAACAAAATTAAACTTGGCAAAAGTAGTGAATTTTATTTACAAATACATGTACGAGGATTACAACAGAAACACACTAGGGAAACTCCATCTCAACAAAAGCAATGATTTATTGGTAATGGCATTAAATGAAACAGACTGACAGTCTCTGGTTATGGTCAAGCAATTATCCAGGAGTTGTAGATAAAAGTGAAGATCTCTTTGATTGCGATAAGGCCTTCCAGTGTCTCTTGCGTCCTAGTGGCTCTCTCCCTTTTTGCCAACTACCTGATAAGAGAAAAAAAACAGAAATAAAGTTTAAACAAAGCAGTCCTGCCGAGTATTTTTTAAAGTCAGTCTCAAAATAAACAAGTGCAACTGAATTCTCGACTAAGTTGATGCATTTAAGCATGCATTACTGCAACACTTGCAGAAGCTGTGAATCCCTCTAAGAGGGATGCAAGACACAAGAAACCTGGTCTTTAGTACTGATACAGACAGCAAAGCATCAGCCTCATTTTGAGAGCAGTTAGAAGACAGTAACCGCAACAGAAGAGACCACACTTAAAAAAACCACGTTCTATACCAAGCGTTCAACCTTCATACACTACGTAAAATATTACAGCGTGAAGAGAACCACTGGGTGCTCAAATGCAAGTTTGTTCACTTCCCTTGGCTATGTACCTCACTGAGGACGTTTACCTTATAATGCAGTTCAAACCCCTAAAGCAATCTGGAAGTCACCTGATTTTCAGTTACTCCTCGTCAAAACGTTATTCCTTACCAAGTCTCCTTCCAGTCTCCAATTCCGCTAACTCCACCTGGAATCAGAGTCAGCTTAGCGCTTCCCTTTTCTGAAGGGCTCACACCACCACCAGGCTCTGGTGAGCCTATTTGCCAGCCAACGGCAAGCACGGCTCCAGCACTTTATATACTGCTACGCGGGTTTAAAGTCAGCATTGTTCACTGCAGAAGGGAATCCAGTCCCCTTCATTAAGGTAACTGAGCACAGAATCCTGAGAGCAGAAAATGATGCCATTTTAGTCACTTTCCTGGAAAGATTCATAGTTCCAGTGCTCTTGCAGACCCTTGAAAAAAATATCCATTTGCAAGCCAAACTAAAATACACAGAAAGTCTTAAACTTCAAACCTTCAAACTGCAGGAGGGACCTTGGGCAAGGCACCAATTCCCAACTTGTTTCCATTAACTCAAGCAGCACTTCTGGCACTGCCAAGGTGTACTCAGAATTCATGTGAGCAGAGGTTTGAACAGCACACTAACAGAGCACGGCATTTCCCATTACTACTTATAATAATGCTGAAAACAAAGGAGTAAAACCTTTCTTGTATTCTAACCAATTGACTCCTATAGCAAACGTGTGAAGCATTAACTACCTCTGCAGTTAAGTGACAACATACCACACCAGATTCATACAGTCAATCGTGAAATACAGAACTAGGGGGAAAACCAAACCCACATAAACCAGAACTCCACGGCCCTGAACTAGGGAAGTCTCACAGACCCACTGGAAGTATTCTTCCTGATCTTTCCCCTATTTTCATTTCTGATGAAAAATACTTTTAAAGACCATTTTCACCTCCAGGGAACCCTTGACCAGGAGCATTTACCAAGCTGTAAATTCAACCCAATGCTCAAGATCATGAAAATTCCAATCTGACAACATGAAGAAAGAAGAAAAAAAAAATCAGAAGCCAAATCACTTGCATTAAGATCCAATTAATCAAGTTTAAAAAAATAGTTAAACTTGTCAAGAAGTAGTATTTATTCTTTGTATGTTTCCAAAGCACCAAACTGTGTTCACACACAGATTAAGCAAAAAAAAAAGAAAAAAGAAAAAAAACACAATTAAAAGATTAAAGATTAGATGTTAGCAAGTGTGGAAGTCAATGAAAAATAGTGCTATACCAGTCTGAGGCAGAAATTGACAACTCGCCCATGTGTATTACCTGTGAAAATCAATCACACCAATATGGGTGTTTTGTCATCACAGCTCAAAGCCAGCCCTTTTCTGACCATCCCACTCCACCTCCCCAAAAGCAAACAGGCCATTTAAACTTAAACCAAACAACTGTCATTCGTCTTCCTCAATAGCAGAGCCATTTCCCTCCCTTTCACAGAAACAACTGCCACCTAGTGCATTCTAAGGTAGTGGTTACAGCCTGGAACTCCCACACAAACGATGACGGGTTTGGAGCATGCCTTTCTTCAGGCCTTCAGCTTTTTCCCCAAGCATCAGCCCAGAGCCTGACAGTGACAAAGCTGCAACCAACTCCATGGTTCGTTACCAAGAGCAGGACTGGAAGCACTTTATTACTTGAACCTTCTTGAGCACAGTTGTTTTGGTTTGTTTTGAACATACACAAAGCGGTCAAGCAAGTAAAATTAGTGAGATGCTGCTGGAGAACCCTAATGAGGCCACACATGTCCAAACACTCACCAGCTCCTCACTGTGTCTTCCCTGAGCAGGTGCCCAGTGCCACCAGAGGGACAACAAAGAGGAGTACTTTGCAGCCCGCTGCAGCTGGCCTACCCTTACTGAAGGGTCATAACAAAGAAGGACGCTAAGCTCCATTAAGATTGAAAAAGACAAGTCTTGGTAGAGCATTTTGCAAGCTGCATCTCAAAACAGCTTCACAAGATTCAAGACAGGCTGAAAAGTGGGTTACAGAAAATAATTTGTACAAGTACTGTATGGTATGCCTTTAAAATGTCAAATTAACGATAACAGTGGGACAGAAATTTGATGAGACTGAGGGGGAAATTAAAGTGTTTAAGGTAAGATTTTGAGTGAGGAGTGGCGGGGAAAGATGCGTTGATGAATCAGAAGGTAGAGAAGGCTGTTCCTGATGTAGAAGGTGCAGAGAAGGCGGCTCTTGCATCAGTGCTGAGATTGTGGAAAGGGTGAAAGAGATGCTAGATGAGCAGAGGGAGCAAGGAAGGAGTAGTGCAAGACCACGTCAATCTTATTACTACTTTTTAATTTCTTCTGCCTTTTTAGTTCTTTAGAAATGGGAAGTTAAGCTGAAAAACAAACAAACAAAACGTTACAAAGAAAACGAAGCAGCAACACGCAGTGCAAATAAGCAGTTCTGAGTAGAAAGCAAGCCTTGGTTCAAGATGGGACAAAAAAAAATACTCCCACAACCTGTCAATATTCATCTATACCACAACCTCAAAACCGAGCAGCAGTATGTTTCATTCATTAATACCAGAAACAAACGAGAACTCTCTCTGACATTAACAGCTGCATGCTCTTCCAAAACCCAGAGCACATTTACAAGCTCACCACAAGATTCACCGGAACATACCTAATACTAAGCTATCAATCGACAGTCAAAACCCCGCAGAACTTGCACCTTTACTCTACACTTTTAGCTATCTGCCTGGCAAAGTAGCCCAACAGAACATCTTTGAGCATCAGAAGCAAATCTCAAATGCAGTCTACTACAGTAGTTTGCATGATCAATTATACCAGGTCAGACCTGGTGTGGCCAAGAAACATTTCTGTCTCCCTCGCCTGCCACTCCAAAGACTTCCCTCCTCCTCAGAAGATAAAAATCAAGTTGTGCAAGGAGCAGGATACATACAACGTATTAAAACAAGTTTGGAAGCAGCTTTTGTAACTTTCCTCAGTCAATCCAGCAACACCAACCACATGCAACAAAATGAAAGAAATTTGACAGTGAGATCAGTCAGCACTGGAACAAGCTCTGCAGAGATGTGGCAGAGTCCCCATCGCTGGGGGTTTTCAAGACGCAAGTGGACAGGGTGCTAGATAGCCTCATTCAGGCTCCCTTTCCCATGAAAGGCTGGAGCAGGTGACCTTTTCAGGTCCCTTCCAACCGGGGCTGTTCTGTGATTCCACATATGTCCAAACTAACTTGGAAATCCCTAATAAAGGGGCTGACTTAACTACATCTGCTTAGTACTTGTGTTATTTTTCAGAGTAGATGAATTTTAGCTTTGTATTTGACAGTATAATTAATGGAAATAATGCCTCATTTACATTAAACACATGAACTGACTCCTTGATCAAGAAGACGTGATTCTTCTTACAGCCCTGTTGGTGTTAGCAGAGCACACACACACAACTACGAGTTTTCCTTGACTGTCTGAAGGACTTGGGAGCTGCAGTTATGCACCTTAGTAATCAGCTGCTGAGCAGGAAGCTGCTGTAACTAAGCATGCATTCAGATCCCACCCCAACTGGGAAGCGAAATACATCAACCTGATCCTTAGCAAAAGTCACCCAAACCAATGGGTTTTTTTACTTTGAAACTGACCATGCATACCATCAACTGAGCAGCAATGTGATCAATCATAAAAACATGTCTGGAATCACATTCCTGTCTGCTTCTTAATTCAAGCCCTTCAAATAATATATTTAACAGATTCTTACAAACACTTCTCAAAAACTCACGTCAGGTGGAAAAAAAAGCAGCATTCTCCCATCTTGATAATCACATTGCAATACCATTTCTGTCATAATTAGAAGAGAAATATGAACAGTAGAGACAGACTGAGATGAGGGAGTGAGACAGATGAAAGCAGCAAGGAGTAGTGTGAGTAACTACTCAAGGAGATGAGAAGAAAAATAAGGTTTCCCAGTTAATCTACAAACCTAAATATAATTAATGCCCAACACTATATTAAGGTTTCATAGCTGACAGGATCACTGGAAGAGAGGAAACAAAAGTTAAAATTCCTAAGAGCACTGCAACTCTGCCAGACTACACATCCCGTTTGTTATGATGAAATATTTTAACAGCCTAATATTAAAATGACACGTTCAGGAAACAAAATAGGAACGTTACACATAGTGTCGAGGAGTATCTGAATTGAGACAGGATTAGCCGCTTCATAACCCAGTAACGCCTGCTCCTCTATTTAAGGCCGTGCCAACCAGTTCCTTAACATCCTGACCTCAGCAGCACAATGCTAACACGGTGGGGCTGTTTGGTGTCTACAGGGTCTTGTAGGTCTGCGCCCCTCCCCTTCCATTTAAATGGGTCACAAGACACAAAGGCACACTCCTTGATGGTGCCGAGACATTCACCTATAAACTTTAAGGAAACCAAAATTGTTAACTGGCATCGCATTTACCAGGCCATATAGCAGCTTCCAAGCACCCACACTGCATCCAGAACCAAGCGAGGTCTGTAAATCCCCTCTAACTACAGGAGGGGGCTGAGAAGCCCGGAGAGCCATGCTATTTTTAGTGCCTTTATAGGGTTGAGTGAGGACATGTGTGAATTAAAAAAACCCACTCCCCACACAAACACTGACTGAAGCTCAGACTGATGCAGCAGTCAGTTTCAGGCTAAGGCAGTACTTCAGTAGCACGCCTACCAAACTCACATTTTGTCCATGCAACTTAAAAAAATACTGTAGGAAACACATGTTGTGCAGGCTCAACACTAGTCTCAGACTCACTAACATTCTACAAACAAACCCAAATTGCTTTACCAAGTGCATCCCAATCAGGACTATCCATTAAAAAAAAAATCAATCACTATTTTAACAATCAGAAGGTCAGGTTTAAAGAGTGCACTTGTTGAAAATAACCTTTCAGTGCTTTTGAAAGCAAAACCGACTTACAGAGTTTACAGAGAACTGAAAGTGAGAGAGAGATCAAATACTGAGTCAGGGTAAGAGTCCCACCCGCCTCACAACACTACCCGAAAGTACAGCAGATCAACGATGTTAAAACAGAAATTGCACAACTCATTGCAGGGGATGCCCTAATACCACAAGTACTGACAAAAAAAACGTATAAGACAAAAAATGTAAGCAGACTGTAAATAAATCAATATATTTCTAGTTTGGGGATAATGGGAAGTGCTATATTAGGAAGGTCCCAACTTGATATCCAGTTAATTTTAGTACATTAGAACAACTTTTTCAATTAATTCAAGTTTCATTGAAAGGCAGCAAAACCTGTTAAACCTCTATTAATTTATTACCTGCAAAGATATTAAGTTTTACACGTAGAAGTTAAGATCAAGTTTTGGCGTTAAAAATTCCAAGTACGTGACATTGGTGAGTGTTAGTGTTTTTAACCTTCTGAAGTTACAGGTTATTTGTATAATAAATTCTGTGGTGCTTTCAGTGTTACCAGTCACCTACGCAGCAGTTTGTAGGCAGGCGTTACGGCAGTATTTGCCCTTTTACAAAGGCTAAGAATTTTTAAAGCAGTTTCTTTTTAAGAGGCGTGTTATGTTTTGAAAAAGTGGTAAGTAGCTTTAAAGTTTCAATCCTTTCAAACCCGTTTCACATTCTCAAGAAAATCAAGACTTGAGAGTGCCTTATTGTTCAGCACTAGTGTGTCTGAAGTCATACTGNTTTTACAAAGGCTAAGAATTTTTAAAGCAGTTTCTTTTTAAGAGACGTGTTATGTTTTGAAAAAGTGGTAAGTAGCTTTAAAGTTTCAATCCTTTCAAACCCGTTTCACATTCTCAA
>VZSC01011357.1:22521-75055 GCA_013398225.1 Steatornis caripensis
TTTTTTTTTTTTTTTTTTTGCTTTGAGGTCTGTAGAGCCAACTCTGCTCTGTCCTTTCATTATCACAAATATCAACTGAAGTGTTCATGAAGATGCATTTGCAGGGCCAGATGCTGGCCTTAGTAATGACTGTATCCAGCTACTTCTCTGTCTGCCATTGCGTAGTCTGATATGATATTTCAGAAGACAAATATTAATGTGATGTGTTATATATTATCTTTCTTATTGCACCTATCCACCAGACAGTGCAAACCATCTGGCTTTAACCAGAAATTGCATTTCCTGGCAATAGAAAACATACTACTTCTCGCTTATATTAGGAACATGTTTGATCCATGTTCAGTCAGTCAAAATGGGATTCTTAAATCCTGCGTTTCCATCATTGCTTTTTAAATTAAAATATGAGTTTAATCTGTCTTAACTGGAATAGGAAATCCTTTGACATATCCTTTGTCACTACAACGCCTGGCCCACTGAGCAGTGGGCCCTCATTTTCCTTAGCCTTCTTTTTGCTGTCAGTGTAGTTCCAGGAGCCTTCTCGTTGCCCTGATATCACTCACTGGTTCCCACTCCAGCAACACTAATTGGTCAAGTCAGGTTTCTATATTTCTTTTGAGCAGTCTGTCCCCGCTTTCACTGTGTAACTCCTTTTTGCATTTGAGCTTAGTCAGGAGTTTGCTGCTTATTCACGTTGGTTTCTGCCATGCCTGCTTGACTTGCTGCGTGTTGGAATGGCACTTTTCTGTGTTTTGAGGAGGCTGTCCTTGAAAACCAATGGCCTGTCCTTGGTCCTTTGCCCTTCATTGCAGTAGTAAGTTGGGCAGAAGTTTCTAGGGAATGTGATCAGGATGCGGGTAAAACAGGCTGGGATGTAGAGTGGTAAAGAAATGTTTGCTCCTTTTAAGGACTATACAATCACAAATGCATAAATACTACAAAGAGAAAACAGGAGGGAGGATTTAATGTGTTACCTATACAAGTGGAAATATTTAATTACCTGAGTTTCCTCAAGGGCAGTGTTTACAACTCTAATCCCTACAAACTAGCTAGAAAGGATTATTCTACTTACAATGTCACCACTTGTATTTTTATTCTGTTCTGTAAATTCTTCACAAAGATTCATTTAGAATCTAACAAGACGTCTTCAGTCACCAGATATTACCCACTGCATCCTTCGCTAATGACTGCATTAACTGATTTTCCCCTAAAAGAATGGTATTTGCTTGTTTCTGACACTGTTATTTCCCATGTCCTGATATTTGACTCTCACCTTTTCTGTCTTTCATCTTAATGATAGCCAAGTTTGAGGAAAATTCTAGATGTTTCATAGCAAAGTACTAGGATGCCAACGAAACTGATGGAAAAGGATAAGTATTCTCTATTTAAAAACAAAAAAAAAGTCTCCAGACACAATTCTTCCAGCCAAAACTGTTTATATTGACTTTTTAATAAGTTACTAATCAAAAACTATTTTGATGTTCGATATCTCCTGGTTACTTCTCAGCTGGGGACCTTGTTAATTTAAGTTGCCAGAAGTATGACATAGCAGCTTTTGGTCTTCTCTTTCCTTCCCTTACTCAGTCTCTTATTTATCAAAAGATCAGGTATCCCAGCTGTAAGAGCTGGCATTTATTTCAATGTGGCTCTGTAGGAGTGATTAAGCTGAGCAATATACATCTTCATTTTACACACAGAAAAACCTGAGGGAGCAGATGAAGGGCGCCAGGGTAAAGGCAGAAAATCTCTGCACATCACCAGAACAAGAAAATCCTTGCCCTAAAATGCAAAGAGAGTCCCATGAGTAAATGGAAAAAAGGAGTTCTTGCTGGTTCATGACGCTGTTACGTCTCCATTGGGATGAGCTATGACAGAAACAGAGGGGAATCTGCCCATAGTTCGGATTAATCCAAGTAAAGATGTTTTAATTCCTCTGATTTTTTGTGGCATCTTACAAGTTGTTCTGGTGCACGAAAATTTCTCTCTAGTTTGATTATGTGCCTTTTCATGCCTTCTGTACAGAAACCATGGATTTTAACTAGTAGACTCAAGCAAACCGCATGCTGCATTAAAGGAAGAGAGGTTAGCAGGGAGTTCAGCTTACACAAAGGGGGAACTTCATATATAAAATAAATACCATATGAGTTTTTTTCATACCAAATTCTGTTCCTTTGCCTTATGCATTATTTTTTAGCCCATCCTTGTTCCAGAGTTCTCCACATTTTCTTTATTTTCTTTGCTTACGTCCATTTTTTTTCTCTCTGTTCTCCTTTTCTAAGATTCCTTCCTAAGTAGGACACCAGCTCACCATGATATATTCAGATCACACAACCAGATTCAGAATAATGAAGTGCATTTGAAGTTAAAGAACACGAGCTTGCCCATTCCTTCCAACCACAAGAAAAATCTGCAGCTGGTATCTGAAAGCACGGGTGTTTTCTTGTGACGCCTTATGTCTCTGCATAAAACTGAACTGTTGGCATACCTTTTGCAATAACAAATCTATTTCAACGGCAAAGAATTTGATATCAACTTTACAAAAAAACCAGTTGTACTTCTGGTTTTCCCTCTGCCCCTTAGAGTTCAAGTGTCACTTACGCTGAGCTGCTCCTTAGAGAAGATAACTAGATTTGCAAGAGCAATATTAGCCCATCTCATCCTAACAGAATAATGTGATGAAGGACAATTGTAGATAGGTGCAAGAAGTAACTTGTACGAGACAGTGATTTCCTGCAAAACATGGAATAAATTCCCAGAGAGCCCAATGCGTTTTGAGAAATTCAGATGGAAGGTTCTGAGGAATGAAGAAACCTAAAAGCAACAAGAAAAAACACATTATCAAGAAAATTTTGAGGGACAAACCTGAGGACCAGGCTGTATATAGTCTCTGCTGTAGTTGCAATGTAGTGATACAGCACAGCGAAAAGGGATATAAAAACTCATCTTCTTTCTTAGCTGAGTATTCCCAGAGAGTGGTGCTGAGGAGCTTTTCCTCAGCGCTGAGAAGAGCAAGTTCACTTTCTGACAAATCAGAAATATTTCAAAGGTCTACTGTTTTCTGCCATTGGTAGAAGTTAAGGGATCTGAGTGTAAGTTTGTATTGGCAGAGTGCAGCAATGTCCTACTTTTAGTATTCCCTACTAGCAGCAGCTGGAAGCTTAAATCAGCCTGATTCTGTGCAGAGTTTTCCCCATGGCAGTGGTTCCTCTTTGTTCACTACAGATCAAGACAACATGCACTTTCCCAGTCTCTCCTTCAAACTTTGGGCCAGGTTTGCTTATAGGTCATCTGATATTAGAATCTTTTACTTGTCAAACGATCTTCACTTACTGATGCCCTTCTGACCACTGACAAAGAAAGAATGTTCTTAGAGTTTTTTTACATGCATCTTTTGTCACTGATATCACCGACCACGAGACACTATTGAACTGTTAGGACATCTGGGCAGGAGAGGTGAAGGTCTACTTTTCCCTTAAGGAGAATCTGAGCAGTAGAGATCCAAGAATACATGTTAGTTTGATGACTCTATCAAAGAGAGCTCCACAGAGGTTTTCTGCCTCCACTATGTCGTTTTTATCCTCCTAACAATATTTGGTCTGTTCCCTCTGGAGGAACCTACTGTCTCCAGATACTAGCCACTCATCAATTATGTTCATACTAAAGCCAATCACTGCTCTACACTCCAAAAGGTTCTCAAGGCCCCTTACTCATTATGTTCTCCTCCAAGCCTGAACGGGACATAGCTGATGTGTACTGCACTGGATGGCATGGAGAGAGCTATGAACCTCATATAGTTACAGAACGGTAGGGGTTGGAAAGGACCTCTGGAGATCTTCTAGTCCAACCCCCGTGATAAAGCAGGTGCACCTAGAGCAGGTTGCACAGGAACGTGTCCAGGCAGGTTTTGAACATCTCCAGAGAAGGAGACTCCACAGCCTCCCTGGGCAGCCTGTGCCAGTGTTCTGCTACCCTTACAGTAATGAAGTTCTTCCTCATGTTCAGGTGGAACTTCCTGTGTTCCTGTTTGTGCCCGTTGCCCCTTGTCCTGTCACCAGGGACCACTGAAAAGAGCCTGGCCCCATCCTCTTGACACCCACCCTGTAGATATTTATAAGCATTGATGAGAGCCCCTCTCAGTCTTCTCTTCTCCAGACTGAAGAGACCCAGCTCTCAGCCTTTCCTAGAAGAGAGGTGCTTCACTCCCCTAATCATCTTTTCAGCCCTCTGCTGGGCTCTCTCCAGTCATTCCCCATCTCTCTTGAACTGGGGAGCCCAGAACTGGACACAGTACTCCAGATGTGGCCTCACCAGGTCAGAGTAGAGGGGCAGGATAACCTACCTCGACCTGCTGGCCACACTCTTCTTAATGCACCCCAGGATGCCATTGGCCTTCCTGGTCCCAAGGGCACACTGCTGGCTCATGGTGAGCCTGTTGTCCACCAGCACTCCCAGGTCCTTCTCTGCAGAGCTGCTCTCCAGCAAGTCAACCCACAACCTGTACTGGTGCATGGCATTATTCGTCCCTAGGTGCAGGACCCTACACTTGCCCTTGTTGAACTCCGTCAGGTTCCTCTCTGCCCAACTCTCCAGCCTGTCCAGGTCAGGCTGAATGGCAGCACAGCCTGCTGGTGAGTCAGCAGTTCCTCCCAGCTTTGTATCATCAGCAAACTTGCCGAGTTACTCTGTACTTTATCTATTTCAACATGCTCTCTCTCCTCATGCAAGAGTACAGAAGGTCCCCAAGGAAGGCTTGTGGACAAACCACCAGGAACTGGTGAAAGGAGTAGACAGGATCTGTGAGAAGACAGCTCTTTTGCCCAAATCTGATTTCCTAGTGCGCTTCGTTCTAATATTCAGGGACCTTTCATGCTCCAAGATATCATGCATAGCTTTCTTACAGGAGGTATCCTATACCAGTTCAAGGTGTTGTGACACTTGGCAGTCTAGAAGAATACCTCTCCAAAGCAGCTATCTTCCAGATCTTAGACTGTGCAAGTTCCTGTTTCTGAAAATTCAAGAGGTTGATGCAGCAACAGTATCACTGTTCCAGTATGGCCTGACAGAATCTAATAAGGTAAATTCATTGTATTAGAAGACAAAAAGCTCAAGAATAAGTGAAAGGGCAGACATAAATGTAGCAGACCTTTGGACATCTACCTAGAAAAGAAAACATCTCAGGCAGAAATCCTGTTTAAGAAATTAACGGAGTGATTCACAAGGAAAATATGAGGCAAAATCAGCATCCCTCAGGAGACCTTTTCTTGCCTAAAATTTTTAAAGTCACATTTATTGTGCTAAAAGGCACCTTCAGATGTGATGACAAAAGGGGGAAAACATATCACTGAAGATAGACAAATTTTGAATGTTACTACTTGGAATTTTAGCTGTTTGGCCAAATGGTCGTACTTCATGTTTCTACCTACTTAGATCTCTATGGTGTTAGCCCCAGAATAGGCTTTCTGGGTAAATTCTCCTACCATAATGTAGCTACTTCTGCTAATAATCACTGGTTTGTCCAGTCCAACGGAAATGCAAATTCATAAACTGTTTTTCAATGGAATATGAAATTCATACAATTGTTATTTCCAGTTTAGGCAACACCTTTATTTATGTTGCCAGCTAGTAAATGCTGACCATGTGAAACACTTCTGAAACATCCTGAAAAGTAGCATATCATCTGGGCTGTTACTTTGGTTTTAGATGGAACATTCTAAGTTAAAAGGCAATGTACCCTGTAAGTCAACTGTGTGTATTTTGGCAATTTCCTGCATCATAACATGCTGCTTTGTTCATATATTTCATTATGCCATCCACTATAAATTAAAAAAAAAAAAGCCAAGAAGTTCAAATACACTCCTACAACTTTGTACTCTATTTAGTACAATGATCTTCCAGTAAGCTTCCTATTTTCTAAACAGCAGACATGAAGCTTTTATAATATTTTTAATTAACTGCAGTTCCTATGTCCATGTGTAATTCTGACTGATTTATATTCTCTGTTTCTATAATATCCGTTTGATGATAAAAGGATGGCCACATCACACAGGATAGCTCAAATGCAACATGTTCATAAACTGAGCCTATCCAAAAAAATGTTATCAACTGATAAAAGGCTTGAAGGAAATTAAATGTGAGGAAAGAGAGCTGAAAATGTATAGCTTGGAGAGAAATAGATGAGGAGGTGAGATATAAGTCTACAAAAATCAAAAATATGTCAACAATGAAGCAAGGAATAGCAGAGGCACGAGGGTACAAAACTAAGCATGTGCACAAAATGACTTAGGGGAAGATGTAAACTGAATGCTAAGGAGCGGTTGTGGTTTATTTACATACAGATCCCTGCAAGTCCAAACATAATATCCATTTAAAAGCACATTCTAAAATTGATTATAGCAGATTTTTTTTGTGAATATTCTACAGTAAAATTGAGAAATAGAAACCATGAAAGAGAATGATCACTCTTCCTGACCTACTTGATCATTTGTCATCTATTTTCTCCAAAAGCAAATCATATTTGAAAAATATGAAGTTTACAGGAAAGTACCTAAAATTTAAGATGAAAAGTTATAGCTACCAAAACAAATCAGCATTCCTAATATCAAAATTCCAGGTTTAACCTCAGCTTTAAATTTTCTCACGTGTACAAAGATAAGGAAAGGTATGAGTAAAAACATATAAAGTTTTATGTCTGCCCTATAGTTACATCTGGTACTACATGTATCACTTGTTAAATGGTCATCATAATGCAAAGGAAGTTTGTGCTACCACCTTACTTTTATCATCAGTGAGTATACAACATGTTTGAACAAGTTTGGTTTTGACCAGACTCCATATGTTTTTGACAGGGAACCCATGGCCTGGCTGGTCAGCAGTAACCATGATATCAGCGTAATTGACAACAGTATTTCAGCCGTATTAGAAACAAGAACACCCATGGGAACTACTAAAAAACATGTAATCATTAAAGTAAGCCACTTTTCCCAGGAAGAGGTGTTATTATTTTAAAAAACAAAAACTGCTGAAGGAAACTGGAATTTTGCCAGATGCGGTACTTAAAAAGAAAAGAGAATAAAAGAAAGAAATAGAGCATTTGAAGATTAAGCAACTGTGCAAAATGAGAAAGCCTACATCCCAGAATCCTGAGGCAAGTACCAAAAGAACTGGGCCAATATTAGCATATGCATTCAATTAACTTCTGGAAGCAAGGAGAGGTTTAGATTCAAGTGTAACACCTGTCTTTTATACTAAAGAAAACACAATAAGAAATGCAGGAAGGGTAACAGAGGACACTGTTAAGCCGAGAGGGAGCAGGCCAGCTGGACTGTTATGATTTAATTAAGGAGAGTTTGACTCAGTGGGATTCACACATGGGAGATTATTCCTACTCAATCTGACAGAACTGTTCACTGCGGTAACAAATATCACAGAGGGAAACTGTGGACGTGAAAATGATTTGACACTGTACTGCATATTGTTAAATTAGAAAGTTAATGATTAAGGTATATTCAGCATGAAAAGCTTGAAAAGGGAAAATGTTGGCTTTGAAATGAAATACATGAAATCAAAAGATAAATTGTAGACCAAATTTTAATTTACTCGGTTTCATCAAATCAAATGTTTCTGCCTATTCTTACTATCTTTTGTTCAGCTAACTATAGAGGCATAACACCTCACTTCCAGAAAAACATGAATCCCCACATTTTGCTGCCTCGTCTTCCACCTAGAAGTGCATAAATTGTACATTATCTAAATGTGGCCAGTTCTTTCTTTGATTCTGGTCTTGTCTTTTCTTTCTGGGAGCTCACTGTCAAGCTGTTTTTATCATGAACCAGTTTTTCCATCATTCATAGAGCTACATAGAACAGTTGAGGTTAGAAGACACCCTCTGGAAATCATCTATTTCAACACCCTCCCAAAGCTGGGTAAGCTAAAGCAGGCTGCTCAGCCTCGCAGCCAGCTGGGTTTAGAATGTCTCCAGGAATGGAAACTCCACAACCTCGCTGGGCAACCTATTCCAATGGTCAACTACCATTACAGTAGGAAAGTTTTTCCCTTACAGTTAGAACAGAATTTAATGTGTTTCTATTCCTGGTTATTGCCTGTTGTCCTGTCAGAGAGTCTCTGTCTGCTTTTCTCCAAATGATCAGAAATATCTGATTGATAAAATCCCCCCCGATCCTTCTCTTCCCTAAGGTGAGCTCTATGACCATCCTGAGCGTCTCCTTGTAACGCTAACCTGTCTCCAGCTGAACTTCCCACCACTAGTCACAACGCTTTGAGCCTGGCTGTTTAGCCTGTTTTCAGTTCACTTCAGTGTCCACTTTTCTAGGCCATACTTTATCAGTTTGTCTGTAGGAATGTTATGGGAGACAGCACTGAAAGCCTTACTAAAGTCAAGGTAAACCCCGTCCACTGCTCTTCCCCCATTCAGGGATCTAGTTATCTCATTGTAGAAAGATATCAGGTTGATCAAACATGATTTCCTCTTCATAAATCCATGCTTACTACTCCCAGTCACATTCTTGTCCTTCATACATTTCAAAACGGTTTCCAGGATTCTTTGCTCACCATCTTCCCATGGACTGAGGTGAATCTGATGGACTGTAGTTCTGTAGATCATCCTTAGCAGTCTTGAAGATACTAGTGATGTTTGCCTTCTAGCTCTCAGGAATCTCCTTCAAATACCATGACTTTTCAAAGATTGAGTGGCCTTGCAGTAACATCAGCCAGCGCACTCAGCACTCGTAGATGCCATGGACTTGTGCATATCCAGTTTGCTTAAATGTTCTCCAGCCTGGTCCTCCTCCACTAAGCGCAAGTCTTATTTGCTCCACACTTTCCAACTGCTGTCAGAGACCTGGGATTCTTGAACGCAAATCTTGCTTGTAAAGACCAAGGCAAAGAAGGCACTGAGTACCTCTTTGTTCTTGGTCGCCATCTCCCTCATGTCATTCAGCCGCAGGCCCACGTTTCACTAGTCTTNCAGCCTGGTCCTCCTCCACTAAGCGCAAGTCTTATTTGCTCCACACTTTCCAACTGCTGTCAGAGACCTGGGATTCTTGAACGCAAATCTTGCTTGTAAAGACCAAGGCAAAGAAGGCACTGAGTACCTCTTTGTTCTTGGTCGCCATCTCCCTCATGTCATTCAGCCGCAGGCCCACGTTTCACTAGTCTTCCTTTTGCAGCCAATATACCTGTAAAAGCCTGTTATCTTTCCCATCCCTCACCACATTCGACTCCAGATGGGCTTTGGTTTTCCTACTCCATCCTTGCATGCGTCTTGAACAGTGTCTTTATATTCCTCTGGCATCACTTGTCTCTACTTTCACCTTTTGTATGCTTTCTTTTTATGTTTAAGTTGTGCCAGAAGCTCCTTGATCATCCGTGCAGAATTTCTGCCACCTTCACTTGATTTTCTACACATTGAGGTGGACCATTCTGGAGCCTGGAGATGGTAAAATTTTGAAGTCTCCTGAACTCCTCTTCTCTCCAGGACCGTATTCTATGGAATTCTTACTAGCAGATCCCTGAACTGGCCAAAGCCTACTCTGGTGAAACCTAGGGTTGAGAGGCTGCTATCTGCCCAGTTCCCTCCCCCCAGAATCCTTAACTCCACCATTGCATGGTCCCTAAAATGAAGGCTGCCCCAAACTTCATACCCTAGACCAGTTCTTGCTTGTACCAAGTCTAGCAAAGAACTTCCTCTCCTTGATTCCTCAGTCACCTGTATCAGAAAGCTATCATTAACGCACTCCAGAAACCTCCTGGCTTGCTTGTATCCCACTCTGTTGCCCTTTCAGCAAATGTCAGGGTGGATAAAGACTCTGAAGAATGGGTGAGCTTTTTCTGGTCATTGTTCCTAATGGTGTAAAGTGTGGTTACAGTCCCAGCTTGGGGGGAAGGAGATGCAATGGTGCATAACTACATTGAGAATATACTAGTAGATAATCAAGTAGGCACTATTTCTTCAATAACTCCCTGGCCAACAAACCCCTTACTGCTTTATATCTGCAGTGCTGTTGTGTGTCACAGAGAGAAAATTAGTCAGCAGCTTCCATTTATTTTTTAGGATGGTTAATGTGCCAGGGCTTAAGAGGAGGGAGCACACCCTATGTTCAGCTGAATGTAAGGACTTCATTATAAACTAAAAGACTGGTAATTTTCTCATACAATCCTTTGGTGGATTATATCAGCTGAGGCCATTGTACTACCCAGAAAGTAGTTCTAGAGGAACTCCAGGTCATTGCTTGTTGAAAAACATCTTTAGCAAATGCTCCTCAGCTCTAAAACTCATCTCCCTACTTGGCTTGAGAGAAAAATTTTGGTGATTTTGGCCCAAAAACTGTATTTTACTTAACACTGAATTTATTTGTGTAAGTCCAAAGTGTTCCTAGATAAAAGTTTGTTAAAGTTGAAGGCAGTCACTCCAGATAATATCAATCTAATAACAAAGAATGTTAAAGTTAAAGAATTACTCATTTATTTTACCAACAGTAATGTTTACAGCAACAGAATCTGTTACAAAGATAATTTTAAAGTAGCTTAATATTTGGGAGGAAATTAAATGCAGGCTTGGACTGTTATCTGTTCTGAAGATCAGAGCTGGGATCACACATTTATTCTCTGTAATAACATTCTGAGATCAGTTTGCAGACTCTCAAAGTGCTCAGTTTGGCAGCAAGAAAGCAACATATTCATCTCTGTCAGGCCAATATTGTGGTCATTTCATAGACAGAAGAGAAGATAGCAGGTTCCTTACTAACAAAATGTAATAACAATGTACATGTGTTAAGTAATGCTTGGAAAGTTTAGTCCTGTAGTTTCATGCACACTGTAATAAATTTTAAAACCCACATGCTAGTGTGGCATTTATTTACATACTTTGTAGGATACATGTGTAAAAGCTGCCTTGCATCACATAGCTGAATCATATATCATATAACCCTGTGCCAGTATTCTTCCTCAGGAAAGGAGATGCATAAATCCCCATTCTGGAGTGATTTGTGAATGAAGGGAGGAAGTCAGAAGAGGAATGCTTCCATACATCACAGTGCTGTGGTGTACTTCTGTACCACAAACGTCTCCAGCTCATAATTAATCCTTGACTGTTTATGCGTATGGAAGTATAGCTATTGCTTAACAGACCTGAAGAAGGGATTGTGCAGTACTAAGCGGAGGTCAAAAACAAGCCCCACAACTGATTGCTATGGAAGATACCGAACAGAACATGTTGCCCTTTATGGTTACCATGGGCCATATTACCCACCTCATGTGGGGAAACCAGTCAGTCACACCTTTCTAGTTGTACTGGCTCACCAAACTGAGTCCAGACCCCTGAAAAGAACTGGGAAGTGGGTATATTGGACATAAGCTGTGAGTATCAGGCAACTAAATTTTTCGTTTCCCCAGGCCTAATCCCTAAAGAAAGTTTAATATTGTATCTGGATATCGCAGTACCTCTCAGTTCTGTTGGTATATCAGCATCTCTGAGCAGTGTTAAATCTCTGTAAATCTGCTCCACTCAGTATCTCACTGTAGCATATGTTGTTATCGGATCTTCCTGGAGCACGCACTCAGCCCGGTTACCACTGGCTCCCCTGGAGACCTACTTTAGGTTTATGTTCGAGAATGTCAAAAGAGTCAGCACTGCCCCATCCCAAAGTTGTACCTTTTGTTCTCTACTCAGAAGTATACGGCTCCTCAGAACCTCACCATTTCTGGGTCTTCCCCATCATGGCTCTTCATGACATCTGCATTGTAACATACACCATGGAGTCAAAACGCAGATGTGAAAAACCACATTTTGGTCTCTGACCACATCGTCTCTCTTTGAGAAGCCTCTCTTTTTCCTCAAATCTTGTCTACCTGATACCCCTTCATACTGATCTCTACCACAGCCTGTGCCCAGAATAATAGCAGGAAAAACTTTCCACTTATCCAAAATGTCTTGATGTCTCAGCTTGACACCTAGAAGATAATATAAAGCCACCTCCTTATTTTCCTTAAAGTAAAGAAGCCTGTATGCCTTCGCATATGTGACTGAAAAGCATTGACCTTTCTTACAGCCAGTGACTTATACACGGAGAATGAGTTTGTGCTGACTGCTGCCCCAGAGAGCAGATAAGGACAGTCTTAGGCTTCAATGAGTTGAAATTAAGATTCAACTCCTTCAGCTCTTAAACATAAATGAACTACAGTGAAGCTTAAAAAGAAAGATGCATGCTTCTTTAAGTTAGAACAATATGCCCTTCAGCAACAAAACAATGCAGAGTGAAGGAAGCATAAGCAGAACAAAGTGATTCGCATATGAGAGACATTGCGAACTCTGCAGCAAAAGGTGCTTATTGTGCACAGGAGCATCCAATTACACGGGCACTAGTGGGCTTGCCTTACCCCTCTGTGCTGTCACTCTTGATCACGGGGAACTTAAGTGACAATAAACATACAGGGAAATCCCAGACTGCTCTGACAGAGAAAGAGGGCACATAAAGGAGGGACTTGCATCACGAAAACTGGTTACCCAATAATTTTTCTGCCCTCTGTATAGAAGTACAACCCCAAATGCATCTTCTGCTGGCAATGATCCTGATTGGGGTCTTGACATTGACAGATACTGGACAAAATGGGAAATCTAATACAGTTTCTTCAAGGGTTAAACTCCTTAAAATCTCTTTGGTTTAGCAAGCCAGCTTTGATAATGTCCACACGAGTTTAAGCTTGCACTGTGCATAATCCATCTCAATTCCCATGTTTGTTAGTGGTGCGCCACATCTGTTTTAGAGAAGATAAACAAGGATCTATTATCTCTTACTGCTCTTTCCCTTCACCTCGTTGTTCATCTGTCATCCACACTTTCAATTTCCTATTACAAATCCCTCTGACATCACGTTGAGGTTTCTGGCCTGTTTTCTCTGCTCCCCATAGATGTTTTGCCCTTTCATCAAAAAGGGTGTTGTTTCCATAAGCAAGAGTTGGGGTCTATTTCCCATACACATTTCTGCTGCTTTTGCTCACGGTGTTTAGCAATTCTGCAAGAAATCTTTTGGTAACATGATCTTTCTGCTTTCCAAATTAATTTTGTCCTTTATATCTGGGTCCATTCCTGACTAAAGAAAACTACATGTCTTTTCACATTTACTTTCCAACCCACTGTAATCGCTGCTAGCTGTCTGCTAATATCCCTCTTTTCCTGCAGAAAATCATTATGAATCTTTGTGCCTGGTCTCATCTTCTTTTCCTCCAGTATGCTTTCTTTTCCTGATGCCATGTAGATCAGCAGTCACCTTTTAATGATCCATTACTTTAAATCTGTCCTCTTCCCTCTCCCCTCCTCAACTTTCAACATGACACTTAACATTTATGTGCTTGAGTTCGCAGATCAACATCAAAAAGCAAACTGGTTACCCCCTAGAAATTGGTTAGATTAAATTGCCTTAAGGTTCATAAGTAACTGACTGTGAAGAAGTTCAGTGTTTAAACTACGGTTTACTGCCAAATCTGTGATGACATTTTGTGTGTACTCCTACAGGAGTCTGTCACGCATCCAACTCCACAAAAGTGTTTTACTAGCACCCTGTATGCTTGTGTAATGCACACAATCTTAGCTGATGCCTAACTGGGACCGGACAGGAAAAAAAGGGAAGTTTTTTTGGAATTCAAGAGAACCTTGAAAATTTGGGAGGCAGAGCTGAAATAGGATAAAATTTAATAACAGATTCCAAAAGGTACAGTCAGGAAGGTAAGAACAAATATAGCAGAGCAAAATGGGGAAATGAATGAGTGAGCAGTACTGCAGAAAATATCTGGGGTCATAGCAGTTCACAGACTATGAGATTCCACTTTCAAAAAACGGAAAAATCTCATTCTGGAGTATTTTATCATAAGTGTTGCATGCAAGGCAAGGGAGGTAATTATTCTGCTCTACTTGTTACTAGTGAGAGCTTGGCTCCTGCTTTGGGTACAGCATTTAAAGAAGCATGGACATAGAGAATATCCAAGAGAGTGAGAAAAATAAGGGTTTTCAAAAAACCACAATCTTTAAAAAACTGTTTAGATGATAAAAAAGGAGGCTGAGGGAAGGGAAGAAGGGTCTTCCAGTTTACCAAAGGTTATTGCAACAGCGACAGTGATCACTTGTTCTCAGCGTCCGCTGGAGGCGGGCAAGACTTAATCTACTTGATTTGCAGCAAAGGAGATTTAGGTTACGTATGAGAAAAAACTTGCTACTATAAGGATAGTTGAGCTCTGGAACAGGCTACCTGTAGAGGCAGTAAGATTCCTTCAATAAGTTTTAAAAACGATTTTGGCTGATGTGTTAGGGATAGGAGCTGCATATATTTAATGTTTCAAGCGAGGTAGAAAATCATTTGGTAATCTCCTGCATCTTTGATGTAATTTTACCACCGCATCTACACATATTCTATATATAATGATACTGGACCAGGCCGTGCATCTGAACTCACACTGATGAGCACCTTGATTGCAGAATTAGCAGGAATTCTTGAGAGGCTTTCTAAACTGTTTAGTAAATGATATCTTGTGTGTTCCAGCCACCTTTGATATTATTGACTACTTACTCACATGATGACAAGGATAACTAGCAGCACTGTTTAATGATTGTTTCATTAGAAACCAGGAAAGAATATGGAAGTAAATTATTTCAGGGTAGATCCTGCTAGAGCAGTCTATGATTTTGTCAACAGGCTGCTACAGTATTTTTGACACTGGACTTGTCTAATTTCCAAAATTCCTATGTGGGAAATAATACACACAGTGCGTACATCCCACCTATATTTTGAAGTGCAATGTTTTCACATTTGTGAACTTAAACCTATTGATTTTTATCTATAAAGCTTGTGTCTTGCTTACCTTGGAAATACTCTTCCTCTGCACGTGACATTAAGAGAAATCTTAGCTACTGAACCGTTTTGACATATAACAACATTTCAAATGGGAGGAAACTCTTAGCCTGATATTTTCTTTTGGACACCTGTGTGTTGAATTCACCTCCTTGCTAGGCATGACAAGATGCAATGTTATTCTCTCGATATGTAACGTGGTTTGCGGGTTTTATTGCACTGAGCTTAGGAGCTTTCAACTTCGCAAAGGAATAAGGAATTTTGTAGATTTTTAAGGACTCTAAGTTTGCTGTATTTTTATGTTTCAAAAATTTATAAAAAAGTGTCTAGTGGTACAGTCAAGTAATTTAACTAAATTTAAATAAACAGATAAATAAACTGCTTATACTGGGCTCTGATAACGACTTTATAATCATTAATTTTTGTAGTCATTCCCTTGCCTATTTGTGGGACTTTTATTATGTGATGCCACTAGTGAGTAGAATTGTTAAAATTTTCAAAATACATCACATGCTTCCTTGCACAAGGATTAATAACTGCTTCAACAACTTCTTTCCAAATAGCAGTTCTCACTTTTGTGCATTGCAGATCCCTTATCTTAAGGAGTAACCAGTGATGGACACTGCAAGGTGAGATAACTGTACTTCCATGATGTTGCAACCACAAGAAAAAAGTTGGGAGATAGTGGGCAAGAAATAATGTCTGCCAAATATTACTACGACTGGATAGAAATGAAAGAAAAGGTTGGCCATGCAGACTTAATTAGATAGCTACTTATTGTAAGACAGATCTATCAAAAAAACCCCCAACATCCCAAGAATCACAAAGCAAAGCAGTATGAACGGAAGACGCGTAAGACATCTCAGAGCACCAGGCTGGCCCAAACGTAAGCCAGCTCAATTGCTGCAGTAGTTATTGGCTGAGGGGCACAGAAGTTTATATATTGAACTCCACTGCTATGAGCTTGTGAAGAGCAGTGTATCCCACCAGGTGTTCTCAAAGACCTCAGATACATAGAGGGGCAAAGTAAATCAAATTCCTTTTTCCCCTATCACCATAACGAAACACCCGGATAGCACAAAGACCACCAGCAAGTACAAGCTGTTTCAAAACAGTTTTAGGAGTGTCTGTCCTTTGCTCTGGGTCTAGATAGGAAAGGATTCTTTTTAAATGCTGGGGTAGCTGGTTATCTGACTGCCAGTCCCTTTATTACATCAAGGAACAACCATTTTGTTTCATTCCAAAAGTTTCCAGCTTTCACATAGTATTTGAAGCTATTCTTCAGCAACAAAACAGCCACAGCTCAGGACACAGTTCAGTGTACTTTTTGTTAATCCATGACCTGTTGCAGTGTTCCTTTTCCCCACTGTTTCCCAAATCATCCCCTATGGCATAGCTCATTTCCCATGGCAGCTTAGCAGAGTTTAAGGTGGTACTGGGCTCACAGCAGCCAAAGGACCCTGGGGAAGGATTAGCACAAGGACCTGTGGCAGGGATCACACCTATTACAGTTCTCCACTGCAGTCTTTCATGTATGCATCTCTTGAGCTCCATCCTGTTTGGTCAGCAATCACTTTTCAAATCATTAGAAGAGCAAATCTCTTAGACTTAGGAGTTGCACTGCCTCATTTCTGGCTGTCTCATTGCTCCCTGAATACCTTGTAGTTTCCTGCCTCACCATACAGTGCATAAAATTACCCCTACAACCACTTCTCCAGCACTGTCTCTTTCCATGTCTATTTGTCCTATATTATGAGCTAGTGACCTCTAGAAAAGCCTGAATTTAATTCCATTAATCATCCTCTCCCTTTACCCAGTATAAATTGTATTGCATCATACCTTGCTCCCCAGAACGATCATCTATTAGCTTTTTCATCACCTGCACTCCTCCTACAAGCAAACAATACTCTGATGGGGCCTAAACTTGGGGGCTGGGGGGGGTGGGAGGAAGAAAACTAGGAACACAAATTTAAGCAGGAAGAAAAAATGAAAAAACCACATAACACATTTACTCTGGACTTATGAATAAGTAATCAACATCGACTTGACCCCCAAAATTAGATTGGTTGGAGAAGATTAAGAATAGCAAACAAGAGTAAGTTGCTGGTCTTTCTTATTGTCTAAACCAAGAGTTCAGTAGCTTCCCCTGTGAAAAGACAGAAGAAGAACTTCTGGCTAGACTAGCTTGCATAAGCAGAGATCTCCAATAGCCCAACGGTGAGATTCCCCTATCGAAATGGAGATGCTTGTCATGCAGGCTGTCACCGTGGAGCTCATTGTCTGGGCTCTCTTTACAGAGAGATAGAAATAGGCCTTTCAAGGGTCACCTCATCTCACTCAAAGATAGGACAAATGGCTGGAATTTCAGAAGAGTTTATTTCCCTCCGCTGAATATGAAAGGAGACTTAAAGATTAGATCAGATGCAGGTATCTATGCTGCAGACTTCTCAGATTAGGCAAGATGAGTCCCACTAGGTTTTCTAAACCTTGCCCACACATTTCCCATTTGTCCTATGTAACATGAAACATAAATACTAGATATAGTCTTAAATATTAGATTTTGATTCCTTCACTACTGAGAATAAAAGTCCTTAGTAGACCCCTTACCATGTTGCAACTGAGTACAACTGTACCAATCAGGGAATTAGAGACTGCTGTGATAGTTAGAAGACAAATAAACCAGGGCAGCTTTAAACTCTAAAATCAATGCCACTTTAGTTGGCTTGATATTAACAATAAACATAGCTAATTGGTACTTATTATTAATAACCATCACTATATATTCAAATAAGTCATTTTAACAATCTTATTCTAAGTTAGCTGTAAGTATACAACATCGTGGGCCAAGGGCTCCTGTCCTTGGTGGTTTCAATCCATGAGGTGAAGGGGGCTGATTTTGAGAAGGGGGAACATGCTTTCTTTATAACCCCTAAATTCAATGTTTTTTCCTTTCAGAAGATGTTTCCATTTCTAGACAGTTCTTAGCTGTCTTGACAGTTCAAGCTGCACTTGTGCACTGCAGAGGGTTTTACTTTCCCCAGCTGCTGCACGTCTCTTGGCCTGTTGCTTGGTTGTTTTTTCTTTTTTTGTGCTGGGATAATTTTTTTTGGTTTAGTGAGTTTTTTTTCTTTTTAGATCTCTTGATAAGCTGCTGCTGTTACTGCCTCCACCACCTTACAGCAAAATTAGTCTTTTCCCAGCTCTTCAAGGTGTGCCTTTTTGATGACCAGTGGCTGATCACCAATGAGCAACTCATTGCTGACTCATAGTTCTGGGGCCACTGTTTCAACAAATGCCCGTATTTTCAAGGTCTTCACTGCTATCCTATGTTTAAATTGTGTATATAGCTAAAGACACTAGTTCAAGCTTGAGTTCACACCTAAAGTTCTTGTAATAAGATGCTGACAAACCTAGCAGCGACTGGACTCTGGCACAGTTACTATAAAGCCTGAGACCTGCTCCTAGCAACAGCAATACTACTTTTACTAGGACACCAGGTACAAAAATGCTTGTACACTGTTTGATAGCTATGCAATATGAGTGTGCCCACGTTTGAATTCAAAACAAGCTGTTATTAATTATATCTTGCTTATTGAGCTCCTAGTTCCAGGGCTGCAAGAGGCCTCTGATTGGGCTAGAGCCACCTTCAAGTCCCAGAATTTCTGAAGGCTTCATCTTCTCTAGAAAGATCCATTGGTCTCAAGCTGCTTGTCCAAAAATACAAGTACTCATTACACTACTGAATGAATAGTAGCCTTATTCACAATCTACATGACTTTGTCCTTCAAATTGCTCTGTTTGAGTTAGTGGTTTACTCTGATTTTTTTTTTTAGTGAGACTTCTATGTTTGGAATTTTTTTTTTTTTTTTTTTTCAAGCATAGAAAAATGAAGGGGTGATTTTAAAAAATATTTCAGAACAGACCAATCTAGAAAGTCTGAGAACAACTAACTTTGAACATAGCAGTCTTCAAATCTTCACAGTTTCACAGCTATTATTTAGAATAAAATTATTTAGAACTCTTTGCAACACTGGAGACTAAACAAGAAAGCATAACTTTTCACATATTTGAAAACAAGGTATTTTCTTTTAGTAAGATTACTTGGAAATCGCAAAGATTTCTTACCTGGTGCTGGTCAGAAAAAAAAGCTCGAAAGGCAGTGTTTGGACTCTAGACCAATGTCCATCTTTGTAAGGTTTCATCTTAGAAAGGTCCTCCTAAAATTTTTCACAGTGAGAGAAAACAACTGATTTACTGAACGAAATAACTTCTGCTTAATGAGGACCATAACCAACACCAAATACTACTTGAAACTCTTTTCTGCAGTACGGAGCTGGTGCTCTGCTGGTAACAATTTCTCAATTCTAATGCAACACTGCATTATGTACTTCATCTTGTGACTTCACATAATTCCTTAGCACTTCTCTGATGTGGTCTTTTAAATGTATTTTCTTGAATTCAGAATTTATTGAAATGCTGTATTGGAACCGAGTGCCATTTTTTGAAACATCAAAATATATCTGAAAAAGCCATGTCCTGTGTCTCTCTTCCCTTTTTAGTATCTTCAGTAAATTTGGCAGAGCTTCAGTGATCAGCACAGCCTTATCTGGAACCAGAAGACACCTGTCAGAGTTTTAGCAATATATTGAGACAGTTCTTGCACAGCTTTAGCCAATTAAGTAGTCTGTTACTGATCTGAAATAATCCTCCACACACACCCTCCCTTCTGAAAAGGGAAAAGAAAAAAGGATTTTGAGCCTTTAAAAGAGAACGATGGACATCTGCAAGCGATAATTTGCTTCTAAAAGCCCTCAGAACAGTTGCCCTCCAGGAGCGCTGTTCTTTGTTGGCTGTAGAGGCAGACCGGTCCAGTGGCTTGGAATTAACTTGTGGCATTGACTAAACAAAAAAAAAGCAGCTTTGAACTATTCCACTTTAAGGTGGCTACAACTGCAAAGAAATCTGGACTGTCACGAAGTCATACTTCTAGAATTGTTTTGTACTGTAGAAGCCACTAGATTGTTTTTAACTGCTTACCATACCTACCTAATACCTAGTCTCTTTTAGAGGCAGAAGTACTACGAGCTTTTGAAAGAACAACCAGTTTGACATTGCATATAAACAAAATTCTCCTCCTTTTTTTTTTTTTTAAAGAATAATTACCTGCGAGAACGACGGACAGCTTGGTGGCTTTACTGTTCTTAAAACCGAAGTTTCCCCATTTCCTCTTTCACCTGACTCCGTTATGCTGCTTAGGGAAGGGAACAACCAATTCTGTATCTTTTATAGGCTGAATCAAACCGGATGTTTCTCAGCCCAACGGAAACATTTCAACTGATTGGTATCAATTCAAAGCACGTGTTGCTCGGCTGTTTATCCCAGCGTCATTGCAGCTATCAACCCAGCCCACCTGCTTTCTGATGTGATATGTTTTCTCTGCAATATTGCTACCAGACTTAAGAAGAATAGACAAAATTAAACAATTAATATTCTTTAAATCCAAGATTCTTTAAGTGAAAGCTCTTTCTTCTTATTTTAAATTATGTCTTTTTTCACACCTTAGCATATAGACTTCAAATGCAAAAATAGTTATTTGTTGCAGTTAAGAACTACTACTTGTCAAAAAGCAAGAGCAAAGATGCAGGTACAGCTCCAGCTCACTCACTGTCTCACAGCACGAAACACACAGCCTGTTCAGGACTGAGACGGCAAGAAAAGATCTAAGAGTGACTGATGCTCTAGAGTCTGATGCTCTACTCGGTCCAAACTCTTCCTGAGATCACGTCCTTCTCTGACACTGCCAGTCTGGAATGACAACTAGGGAGCTGAATATCACAGGGTAATTTTTGTTTTCGTCCTTCTCTCTCTTCCAAACAGTGATTTCAGAACCTAAATGATTACAAGCACTTGTGTCTTATAAGAGAAGCAAACAAATTAATGCAATTCATTTATTTACTGGGAAAAGGAAGGAAGATATTTAAGCATCTTCCTAATATTTAATACTACATCAACCTCCCATCCCAACACTTCACAATAAATTAGGAGTTTAGCCTTGTAGCACAGCAAATAAGGAGGCAGGCTTGGTGCACACAGACTTACTCGAAGGATCCACAGCTGACAGCACACATCAACTCTAACAGAAAACTCATCACTGGGCAAAAGTGAGTTTTAAAAAAGGCAGAAAAAACAGAGAAGGAAACCTCTCCTAGCAACTAAAAGACCGTCTCTTCCAGTGCGTCAAGGAACCCCCAAATACTCTTCCAGCTGTAACAATACGGTTTCAGCAGGCCCCACTCCGTCTCCGGTTGTCACTGTTCAGGCTAACAGCGTTGGTCGGAGCAGGCTTTGATGAGGTGCAGGCATTGCAGCGCTAATTGCCCGTTAGGCTTTGTGCTGCCCATCATTGGGTAATGTTTATTGCTTGTTGAAATGAGCGCTGCCTCCTATTGTTATCTGCTGAGCAAAGTGGTCCCTGGTAGTTTAAGTTAAAGCTACAAAGCAGGAGGTGGAAAAGGAAAGTCAATTAAACCGTCAGGGTTCCACCACAAATCCGATCTATCAGACCTCACAGGGAGCTAGTCCGAGGCCCGGAGGGTTGGAGGGCTTTGGGTGAAGAGGTGAAAGCACTGTCCCAGAGCCTGGTGGAGACTGCAGGGCTGGACGTCAGACTGCAGGGATCTAAAGCAAAGGCTTCAGGATTGCATTTATCAGGAAGTTCACACTGCAGAGGTGAAAGCACTGTGAGCAGGTCTTTGCTATCCTTGCCTGTTTTGGAGGATATCAATTGTTTGAAGTTCAACCGCCAGCTAATAGTACCTTGGACGCAAACCTTCAGACACTATTCAGTAGATGTGTCCTTCCCTCTTTTTTGTGACCCAATTATTCTTTTACATGTTTGTTAAAAGCATTTTTTTTCCACTTCCTCTATCCTGAGGGTTTTGGCAGGGAATAAGCTTCTTTCCTAGCCTGAAATACATTGAGCCGTGCATTAAAAAATCTCAGCTGCCCGTTAAATGCCAAAATCTTTTGTAAAAAAATGTATTAACTTTTAAAAAATTACATGAGTGAGAAGTGCATTAGATAAAGCATTAAAGGATTGAATTTTAAAGTCACAAAATGCAGAAGCTATGTTATACATAATAAATGCATAAGATTTCTAACGTAAACACATAAGATTTCTAACCTGAATCAAAACAATAAGTCTAGATGAGCAGTTCTTTTGCGTGTATTCAGTTTCTAGATCAGCTGTTTTGGAAAAAAAAAATCATTAAATGTGTATAAAATTGTGTTTCATTGTCCGGGATGTGATCCCACACACAATACACCCTGGCAGTGTATGCTCAGTGGGACTACCAGGTATTTTCTGACAGTGCTGGACTTCTTCAGCATGACTTCTTAAGCAGGCAACTACTTAAAATTGCCAGTTCTGGACAATGTATCTAACAGCAGTACACCCATGCAGCCACTCCTGCACTCATTTCTTTGTAGGCTCTGGTGTGGTCATTGCCCACAGCAGAAACGTACAAAGAACAGACGCTTTGTTATTAATGTTGCTTGGGTGGAAAAGAAATAGTGCCTGTTAATCCCTTGAGCTATGTGTGCCTTTTCTTAGCCATATTCATAGTGAGTTACAATGATCTTATATTAGCAGGAAAAGAAAAGAAGTGATATGATTACGGTGACCTTGCTGGACATATTTGAGGAAGAAGCCTGTCTATGTTACTATAGCAGAAAACGTCTTGTACTGACTGAGAAAAGTGGTGTATGTAATAATGCGCTGTTTTCAAAACATACCAGCGAAGGCAAACTTGCCCCCAGCTTTTATCGTGGCATGTTACATTTCATTACTGCTAAAAGCTAGATGCTGATGAAAGACCTTGTGCCATTTGCCCACTGATCAAATCATCAAAATTCCTATTTTATGTCTGTTATTTCATGCTTGTCCTCGTCACACAGAAGATGATCTTGATAACATGTCTGCTTTTTGAAGAGGTTGTCCTAAGTCACCAGCCAGACAGAGAAATGCAAACTGCCACATCTCAAAGAACTGAAAATGGTGAAAGGAAACATTCATAATTCAAAAGTCACTGTCTTTAACTCTTTCATTTATCTTCACATTTACAGAAAAGCTTCCTTATCTACAACTCCCTCCCACATCTTCTCATATGTCAAAAGCTCCAATCCTTCTCTAATAATTTTTCACACTTTCTGTGAGACGATTTTCTGAGAATAGGACAACCAGGGCTCTTGAGAAAAAAGGGTATGTCGTGTATGTAATTTAATAGTAAAGCAAATAGTTCAGAAGAACTGTACTGATTATGTGAGCAACTGGAAATGAAACCACTGCAAAATTTCTGATCTTTTGCACTAGGGACTGAGGAATGAGATACTTGAAGGTAGGATTTAGGAGTCAGTTTGCAGCAGCACATACATGGCCTTGACAATTAGATTTGTGACCTTTCCCTACCTCCAATAAACTACATTTGGCAGAGGCATTATCTTTAATACCACACTTCCCTGTGGCCCGAGTGAAACACTTCATTAGAATCCTAGCTTCAGTGCAGCCCACTGTGAATGTAAGGGTAACTATTTATGAGATAAGAAACAAACCCTGAGAAGCTGGGAGCTCTTCATACTACGGAGCCTTGAAGAGAATGAGAAACTGCTAGAGAAGTATCTGCCAAAAATGACTGTAAGAAATTAGAACATTTCTGGACAGGTTTCTAATGTGTATGGATTTTCACTAGCTATCGTTATTTTATTCAAGTATTGTCCCAGAAGCTTTGCCTGAAATGTTTTTTTCTACTGTGTTAAGTATAAAATAAACCTCTACTGTGATCAGATGACAGTAAAAGCAGATAAAATACAATCAAGTGCAACAAGTGAGCTTCTGTTTACATGTGTTTACATTTTTGCATACGTAAGTGTACCTGGAGCTGTTGGCAGGTGAGATAGAGATCTTAATTGAAGAACAATAAAAACATTGGCTCAGGTGTCCTCAGTGATTGATTATTTTAGCATCTCTTGGAACCCCAGAGAGAGACCAATGAAAGAGGCCAAATGGCAAGAACTAGAAAATTATAGGGCAAAGGGCCTGAAATTTGTGCCAGAAAAAGTTAAGGAAAGACTGGTACGGTATGCAAACAGTAAAGAATAAAACTATGGGTTTATGAAAAATGGGTCTTGTCAAATAAATGCAATACAATTTGTTAATGGATCGTTGGCCTGATTTATAGAGAAATCTATGTTAACAAAAAAGCTGTCAATTTGTGTGCCTTAGTTTTACACAACAGTGATGATATATAATAAAGCCATAAACTGACTACTGAATGTCTTAGAACAGATAGAATGCAGCAAGTAAGTGCAAGTCTTTCTCTGGGATCTTCTGTGCATCTCCAGGGGATTTTTGCTTCACCAAATGCTGCTAAATTAATAATGCAGAAGAAAATATAAAATTATTTAAGGCAAAGTATGCAGATGGCACATACTTATTTGAACAGAAAATGAGACACGTAGGTCAATTATACAGACTAACCAGAACCGGTTTGGAAGGTGGAGAGCGACTGAGACACATATACTTTACCACATCCAAAGGCATTATCTTATATGATCAAGAATGTAGGTCATGTGTCTGACTAGAGGACTCATATCTGTAACAGTCACGTATTGAAAAGGGTTTTGAACTAGTCAGCCAACCAGTTCCATTGGGAGCTTCTGCTCAGTAGGACAGCTAGGATTGTCCCTGGATATGTAAGTGCTGGCCACGCGCACCAGAGAAGGGTTGGGACACCGGTCAATGGAGACTGGGCATGCTTGCTTTCTCAGTCTGTGTCAGCCCTTGGCCACTCAGCTTTACAAATGGCTAAAAATCTGTGAGCCATCAGCTGCCAGGAAGCAAGGTATGCTGCTTTTCAAAATACTTTAAGCAGTTCTCTGAAACCGAGCTGGGGGTAGGTGGGTGGGTAAGAGAGCGGAGAAGTTGTTGACATGATAGGCTTAGACAGGAATGATTTGTACAGTCTCTTCATTTTGAAGGTGTGTCTGGACATGGGCATAAATCCAGGCTTGCTGAGCTTGCCCAGTTCTGCATTTTAACAAAAGGGTTTGGAGGTTAGGGGAGCCAGACTAGGGCAGGCGGAGGTAGTGCATGGTTGTCTCCACCAAACTCTTTTATTTGTTTTGACAGTATATAGAAAAGAGAGAAAGATGTGACCTCCCTCATGCATTTAAAAGTGGACATAGGATTTGTGGCTGAGCTGACTTATCAGAGAAGAATGACAGCCCTGACCTCACCTAGCTGCACAGACATGAGGAGAGCTCAGAAACTTTCAGGACGGGCTCAAACAAATCACCATTTGCCATGTGGGTTGCTGAGCATCAGGGCATCTGTCTCGTTTGCAACCATAGTCCCACCATCGATTGGCAGTATGTATGCATTTTGTAGCCAGCCCTATGCCGCTACACAGAGCAGGTACCAGCAGCGAACGCCCACTGGACCTACAGTCAATAAGAAGTTATGATGAAGCATACACATGACCTTGTAGACTGAGGTAAGGGGGCGTGGAAAAGACCCTCTGGCGTTAAGAGCTTTTAGTACATACCTCTGGCTTGGGGAGGGATGATACTTAGCATGACATAACAATTTTCCAGAGTCTACCCTGCAGGGCGTGCAGCCGTCCTGCAAGTGTTCATGGCACAGCATACCTCTTGGGCTGCACCTGCTTACACCTGCAGTTTGCCTGTGACCTAGTTATTATTTTATACACATGATCCTGGTAGACATTGTGGCAGCGACCGCTTCACCACAGAACTCGCTTGCTGTAGGGGTTTCACTTTGTAAGTTAATCAATGCAGAACTAGCTGCACCATCATCATTGATCTGGTTGTGAAGGCTTTGGCATTATAGTACTGCAATATCCCGTTACTTTCAGGTTGCTTTGCATTAGCTTCTGTGCATACTAATGAATGCCAGCCCCTGCATGGCTTGTCTTGGCAGGGGGAGCCCAGCAGTGGACAATAAGGGCCTAAGGAAAGCACTTGGTAGGAATTTTAATTTTTTCTCGGGTACAAACAACCGGAGAGATATAACTCACAGGTCAGTGGTTCCTACTGTCAGCCAAACAGCGTATTTGACAGCTTTGCAGATTACATGGGCTGTCAATTCATGAAAGCTTGCTTGACCTGGGGGGCTGTTAACAAGATCTACAGGTGGAACAGTCCCTGCCTGTAATTGGAAGTAAGTGTATTTAGTGCCCTAAGTTGACCTGTTACAGTTTGAGTCTCTGGTATCTTCTAATGTTGTGGAAGAACTCACTCATATAACACTCCCACCACTTTCTGGCTAATAAATATCTCCTTGCTTGTCCTACGGGCCAGAATGTGGCCCTTTGTGGCCAGCTGAGACCTCCCCTTGTGTGTGTGAAGGGAGATTGAGGTTAAGATAAAACTGGTTTCAACTTTTTGTGCCATTTACTCACTAAGAACAGAGGGAGGTGCTTGTGCCTGCAAGTTCTCAGTGCAGTCACCCTTCAGGGTAAGATGCATTTTATCTTCAGAATTGCATTTATATTGCACTGCAGTAGCTTAACAAAAGATTGTTACATGTGGCTTTGGAAAGATTTTGTGACGCTTGGTGGCACCTTAACTTCAGTCCTACAAAGAACTTTCTGAGTCTACAGGTAGCTGGTCTAATACAATTTACACACCCTTGGGGTTAGGCAGCCTCTCATTATCGGGTAAACACTCAAAGGAACTTTGTGGATCACTTCCTCAAATGTCAGTACCTAAAACTTGCATAATGCCCTTTTAGACATCTAAGAAGACAAGCAGAATTTTATGGTTTTAGGCTTGTCCCTTATCTAACACGCACCTGAGGTAATTTCCACACTGTGAGGTAGGACGCTGAGGGTAAGTTCAGCAAATTTAAGTCCATTCATCCTGTCACCATGCAGCCCTGGTGCCAACTGAAGCTGCCCACTGCTGGGGTTCACAGCATCTGGGAAGGGCTGGGTTGGCATAGCTCTTCTAGGCAGGGCCTGAGCCTCCTGTGCCAGCCCATGGGAATCAGGTCTTGGGTCCTCAATGACCCTAAGCCTGTTTGCACCATAAGTGATGAAGAGGAAGGTAGACACCAGTCAGTAATGTTTTTGACAGCGTAGATAATCCGGGGGTGGGACTGGTGACATCTGAAACGCCATAAAGCCCTAGTGTACAGAATTTATTTGATTTGTAACTCCTTAGCACACCATTTTACAGGCAGAGAGACTTCGGCAGGATTCTTTAAACACTGATGGAAGGAAGTTCTTCAAGGTAGGGAGTGATTAATTTCTTCCTAAAGGAGGGCTATGATCCACTGAAGGCTTAGTTAGGACATAGGTTTACATCTACATACAACTTCAGTCTATCCTCTCCCAGAATCACACACAGTTTTCCCACTGAGGTTGCACTGAGTGGAATTTGAGTCTCAGAAAAGCTGAAGGATTTATCTAACAGGAAAACTAATGCTGCATTAAAAGTCTAGGGTGGCTGTGATTGATGTGTTTTAACAATTACTATGTTTTGTCAGGCTTCTTGTGTGGCGCCATTCCTGTAATTAATGGGCAAGGACTTTCTAATTCTCCTCAGTGCTGCTCAAGGTGTGCCAAGACACTTGAAACGTCCATAAAATATCACCAAAGGAGCCGGAACAGGCCTGCCAGGGCCACTACTAATGTTATCCTATCTCATTGCTGAAGCCTGAAGTCATGTGTAATGCCCCAGCACTGATGCAACACCCACTGCCGAGCCCGTAGTGCTTCAGGGTCTCCCATTGGGTAGGCGATTCAGATCAGATGCTATTCCTGCTGGGATGGCTCACTGGTGACATGGGCTTTCACGCTTCACCTACCACAAAGCCCCACAGGTGTGCCCAACACCCCGTTTATGTGCCTCATTGCGACGGTATGCCTGTGGGATAACATTTCCCACCTGACATCATACGTGGGGTTATCTCCTCACGCCCTGCCCCGCTCCCCCCCACCCCCTCCATAATGACGCTCGTTACGTTGAGGAACAAGTGAGTGGAGTGACAACAGACTTATGGCTGCTCTACTCGGAATGAAGGCCAGCTTAATACCTCCAGCTCTTTGTCAGAGTCCTGGTTTTAAAGTCTAGTTTTCAAGCCTAGCATGTCTGTTTTGTAATATGCTCCAGACATCAGATCTTCAATGTGGATGAGTTCTTTGCTGTCTTTTTTTTCAGACGACAGTTACCTAGCTCTGGACACCTCTGGCAGGCAAACCTTTTTAATATTTGCCAAGCTGTGTGGCTCCTGAGAGATGTTTACTTCACTACATCTCTCTCACCTTTTGATGTTAAAACCTGTGTCAGAGTGCTTGCATTGAGGCGGTCCTGGGATATGAAAGGGAATCCACAGTGCAGCGTAAGATACGCTCTTCTCACCATGCAGCAGAAGAGATTCTGTGGTACTTCATGCTGAAGAATTCCTTTTGTTAGTTCTCTAAGCCAGCCAAATGCACCTGAAATACACATATTCTACAAGCAGGTGTATAATGTCACCATAGCAGCATCACTTTGAAAAATCAGAGAGATTTGCGTGATAGGCTTTACCTAAGCAGTATTACCACTGACAGTGGGTGTTGCAGTATTCTATATAACAACATAACCAGGTCTCAGATTTTTACATATATCTATCTAAATGCTTGCAGATAGATAGATCTGCAAATGGCGAGCAGTGTCACTGGATCCTCCAGCGAGGGATGGAGGCCATAGAGAGGAGAAAGAATTCAGGAGAAAGTTCAGCATCCCCATACCAAGAGCTAATGGAAAATTAATTTATATGTTAGCAACACTGATTTTTCTAGTACGCAAGTTTAAGCTGCACAGGGTCATTAAAATGTGATAAAGCATTTATTTCGTCACAGCTATTCTATGCACTCTTGGTATGTCCAATTGTGTGAGCCAGCGTATCAAGCCCTTCAAATACACAATTTATTATTGCATTGCTTGCAGTCCTCAGCCTCTTCTATACTTTCGAGTCCTCAGCCTCTTCTATACTTTCCAGGGCATATATTTGCTTCATGCAGGTTAAACTACATGTGACAGTATCAAAGTGTTGTTCAGCTGTTCACTCATTTCTCCTTCAAAGACGCGTGAAGGAAGAAACCAAAGGATGTCAGTGTATGCTTATTCACAAAAGCCATACTTTTAATCAAAGTGATACTTATGCATATTTACAGGAGCCTTAACAGAACATGGGACTTGTGGCACTGACTTAAAAAAGTGTCTCTGTCAAAGACAGCCAGTAGTTTCCCAACAATTAAATAACAGCAAAACTACATAACCTACTAGTTCTTTAGAACTCAAATGAGGATAATGGCTCAGCTCCCTCCTGAATGCTTGCCTTACGTGGGATCCACAAAACTGCTGCTAGGGGAGAACAGGATAAGGAAGGAAGATTGTACATGGTTTATTTTACTCAGTTGTTGACATAAACTTGGCTACAACCTGGATTAAAGTAAGTGAGGCCAATTGTGTAAAAGGCAGGCAGTAATGCAACTACAGTTTGAGACTAGGTGATTTTAGAAACACAGAAAGCTCTAACCGAACTGTTTGGTGGAATGAAACAGGAAGGAACATGGACTCATTTAGTACCTAAATATGTTACATATAGATTAGGGAAAATGACGTTTCCTGCAGGAAATACTGTTTATTGGAACCTTGAGACAGTTAAGACCCAGAATGGGCAGGTATAAGTTTTGATCAGCAAACATGAATTATATATACTATATAAACTGTAGTCACTGTATCATGTACTAATAAGCACTGTTCTATAAAGACAATTACTCACATTTCTCCTGGGGATAAAGTCAATTAACCATGTAAGGGCTTTTTCCAAAAATTGAAGTAATTCTTGAAACACACCAAGTACGTGAAGAAGAAGGGGAAATGAACGATTATCCTAAAAGATATCAAAGCTGTCTGCAATTAATTCCATAACGGATCTTCATATATGAGATTTCAGAAATGCATTTTGGGTTCTAAGCTCTTCCCCTTATGTAAGATCACTGGAAAGCTTTAACTGGATGCCCTCCTGTGATGTGCAATGACCCAAATACTGAGCAGAAAGAAACTGCACAAGACTAAGTCTTAGAAGCCTAATGTAAATAAGACACCTTTTTAATGGCAGAATGGAATTAATATACAACATAACTCAGAATTAATTGTTATAAAAGCCCAATGGTTTTGGCAATTGATCTTGTATGCATAAACCCCAGACTTCCAAAGACAATTTGCTCACAGAAAATATATGGATTCTGAGAGGAATAAATTGTTCAAGTGGTAAAAAGCCCCAAAACTGTAATCGCCTTGTTAACAACACCAGCAGCGTATTTTGTCTGGCTCACTTCATTGTCAGGAAGAGGATAAAAAGCCCTTTTGTTTCTTGATTCTTGCTGGTCTTGGCCACCACCTCTGATCCTCAATTCCCATTGTTGTGTTGTATTTAAACAGTAACCCCCAAAACCATGGCAGAATGCGCAAGTCCTGTCCAACCCGCACCACCAAAACCACTTTATGCCAAGTGTTTCTCCTCCTCCTGGACACTCAAAATCACCTTTGTCAATGGTATCATTTGTATACTGGTTTTGAAATATCCAAATTTCACTTAAGACATATCAGCATTCCAGTTGTACTAGAAAGTTCAAATGTGGAAAAATCTTTAAAAATCTGGTGAGGTGCCTGATTCAGTCTTCTGAAAACGGAGTGAACCTGTGTAACATATGTTCTACTACTCCTCCTCTCCCAAGTTTTCTCTCTGTTCTATCAGACCTCCATACTGGAATGCCTATCTTCAGATATTCTGTTTGGTCTACCAAGTCATGCAAGCATGCAGTCCTCCCGCAGCAAGCATCTGCAACAAAGCCAGCACTGGCAAATGTAATTTTCTGTTAAAATAGACAAATCAGAGACGTACTGCAGCCCTTGGTTCTTTCTGATAGAAGCAAGTCTTGGAAAACCAGCTGTGTATGACCACTGATGAAAAACGAATGAATAAGATTGGCCTGTACAGAGGAAAATGCAAGCACTCAAAAGGAAAATAAAATCAATTAAAATCCAAAAATAATCAAATGTTAAAGATTCCTGTAAGAATTATATCTTTGTGCTGGACTTTTGCCAGAGGCACTGAGGAGAACTACTTTATGATGAGTACAAAACAACAGTATCCTTCTGTGTGTTTAAGTTACGTCTGTAACTCCCGTTTACGAACACTTTGGGAGCTGTTGGATTAGTCACCAAATAAAAAAATAAGTCTAAATGTACTTGCATAGCAAACTTGCATAAAAGAACAGCTCCCTCCCCAAATTTTACGTTTTTTTCCCCTTGGCTAGCCTTTGAAACGGAATCAAGGATTTTCTTTCTCAAGTAGCACCTTTTTCGTCACCAGTAAAACAAGACTGGTAGCAAAAGAAAAGTCTAAATAGCCCACATGAGGCCCTTGGTGGTTCATGCTTTGAGATAGGAGTTCTTTTATTAGCGCTTTACCTTCTGTGATGTTTTTAAGACTTGCTGCAGGTTCTTAAAGATGACTAGGAATTGTCCTATTCTGAATTGTCAGCAGTTTGGAAACTTAAAACATCCAAGATATGTCTCAAGAAATCCAGTTGTTCTCTTTGATCCTAAATTAAAGAGGCTGTTATAAATTTCAGAGCTATGTAGTTTCTTACACGGTTCCAATTAGTATGACACTTGAGCTTTATTCTGTGAATGTACAATAATGTAGAAAACTCCTTGGAATTCCCTCATCGACTATATTCTTTTTAAAAATACATGTATTGGTTTATAGCAACATCCTCAACCACATTCAATACTCCAGTTATACTCTTAGGTTTAATAATTCACAGAGCTTTAGCTTCACAGAGTCTTACCAATAAATCCCCAAATGCATGCACGGCTTGATTTAAGAAAGATATTTTACTTGTGTTTCATACACAAAAAAACTGATAACCAACAGTGGCTTAAAAAATTAACACTACTCCACTTTTTCACAAGTGTACAAAAAAGAAATAATGAATTTACATTCGACAGTAAAGCTTAAAGTCCACTCTAATAATAGTTGCATTGACATTCACATACACAAGCACAGAATAAATATTTGAGGATTCTTATAAGAGCATACAGCATACATACAGTACTTGAATTTTACATAATGAGTGTTAGTAGGGTCAGAAATTCATAATCTCATAGAAAAGTAAAACTAAAATCGGAAAAGTTTGTGTGGGAGGTAACACCAAGGTACTGCACAGAGCTAGCAGGTCAGTAAATCCATTTATGTGAGGAGTTTGCTTCTGCTTCTCATATTAGGACAGTTTGTTTGCAAAGGTGTATTCAAAGTGCAGATTATGCAACAAAAAAAAAAGGATATTCTTGTATTTATTAACACATGCAAGAGGCAGCCCCCAAGTCACCCGACAGAATAAAGCTGTTATTGGCAAGTGGCCGATACAATACAGATGTTTCAGGCAATTTTTCTAAAGCACTTTAATAGCAGCAATTTTAATTTATAATGGCTCTAGATGGAGTTCTGTTTGGGTTAAAGGGCATCATACTTCTTTAACATTTACAGCTATATTTCTTTATAAATAAATATCTCAAATAACAAATAGCATAGTTAACGTTTCTTTTTTCTCTCTTTTGCATAAGTGTCGTGGAAAAAACTCTGACCTTTTCAGAGACATAATGTGCAAAATCATGTTAGAGTGGAAATAGGGACACAGAGCATCACAGTTACATTCCTGGGATGTCAGCCCAGCCCTTCGTACACTCTGAGGGCTAGCCTTGCCAGGGTAACGCAGGGCGCTAAGGGACAATTTTCCCATTGGCTTGCTTAGTGAGAGATAAAATTTATGGTTTCTTAAAGAGCTGTAAATGTGAGGTTTTATTTGCAGGACTGTGTACAATACGTCACGTAGAGGACTCGGTATTTCCACACAGTGACTTCTCAAGATTTGGAAAGTCTGGTCATCTCCTTTCAGACATTTCCTCCCCAGCCTGAACATCTTTGAACATTTGTGTTCATGAGGTGTTTCCTCTGTTGCATATTTACCAGCTCTTCTTGCATTTTATAATCTGATCTCGCATCACCTAGCTGACATCTGCACACAAATACTTCTAACCAGATAGAGGGTGCACAACATCAAAACTTTTAAACCTGTCCTGTAAGTGTCATCAAGACAGGAGCACAGGAACCACAGTGCAGAGAGTCCAACCTCTCACTGGCTGTACTGTGAAGATTCTCCTTTTCGGCGTAGGAGAAAGGAAACTTGTGTCTGCTTTTTAGATTCTGAAAACAAGCCAGAGTGGAGAAAAAGAGTTAACACCAGACTTAATAAAGCTTTTAAGACAAAACCTGTTAAGCAATTTAGACAGACACTGTGAATTTCCTGCTGATTTTCTCAAGTCTGTACATACAGAAAACTTGTTAACAGTAGGAAGAAACTGGGAGTTGCTACATAGGAGAAATCTGCCGTTATTACAAAAACTGGCTAAGTGGGTTCTTTCAGTATAAACCCCCTCACTGGTCACTGTTCTCAGTGGTGCTGTTGCCCTTTTCTTTTTTCTCCTGAGTCTTGTTTCCCTTCTTCTTTTTCTTCTTTTTCTTGGTCTCTTCCTTCTTGCCAAAGGTTATGAAGTCACTTTTGTCAATTTGGCTGTTTGGTGGCTCCTGCCGGATGGAGATGATTGCAGGAGATCCTGGGATAATGAATTTGTCTGGCAACTCACCAGGACCACCTTGTTTGGGATTGCCCGGTCCAAATTTAAAGGTCCAGCTGTTGCTGTTCACACCAGCTCCCACTGGGGGGGACACCTCTCCCGCCTCAGGTTCTGAAAAAGTCAAAACAGCAAGAAAGGCTTAAAGCATCATTAAATACAAGCACTCAGTGAGTATCGACTTCCTATGTGAAATCTATGGCTTTAGCCTGGCCCTACATTGACTCTTGGCTGCCTGGCTGCTCATCTGGGTGTTACCACCAGTTCTTGCCCAGGCTGCTCTGTGGTAGCATGTCCTGACTCACTCCACATTCTGCTGGGTCCGACATGCTCTGAATCCCACGTTGTGCCTAGGAAAACAGTTGTTCTCGATTTTTCTTCTGAATTTGAAGTGCATGGAATAAGAGACAGCTGTGATGCAGCCCACTGTAATGCTTTATAGCGTGAAACACAAACACGTGCATTGCACGGCCCAAGGGTATGTTTGAGGGTGTCAAGTCTTTTGGGACAGGGTTTGAGGAGCGTCCAGGGCAGGGGTAGTCAGTCTTGGCATATCCATGCTGGATATCTTAGCAAACCACTTACTTTACTCGTGGAGAGAATGAGCTGGTGCATCCCAGAGAGGAATGTGAGAGCCAACTAGCACGTACGTATGTATGCATGCAATGTGGCTGATCAGCAGACACAGCCCTTGAGTGAAAACAGGAGTGAACTGAATTGCCTGGGTAGAGATACTGGAGGACTCCTTCGATCAGGGTGCAGAATCTGGTCTCAGAAATATTCATAGTCTTCTTCAAGGCAAGGCTCTAACAACCTATTCCCTTCTGCCAGGAAATGGGGTGACTCTTGTAAGAGAGTTGTGAAGTTTTTCTAAACTTTAGATCTGATTAAGACTCAGCGTCACCGTACTTGGTGGCAAATTTGCGGTAAGCTGTCAAGAATGTTTCAGAAGTAGATAATACTGCAGCAAGTTCCTAAACTGGGAAAGTCCTCACTATTATGTTTCCTTTTTCCTATTGTAATATCAGAACATAAAGGATGAAGAACACCAGACTGGTGACTAACTCTTGGTTCTTGAATGCATATGGTAGAATGGTAGGTCACAATATTTTATATTGGCAAATATAACGTGAAGTTCTGTTCCCAGGTTCAGGTTTGCTGTATGAAGTGAGTTTTTAATTTTATTTCCACAATTTTACCAAGATTGAGTCATTCATATTGAAATGTATGTTGTCCTGACAAGGACAATTTTTTAGCATAATGAGATGCAACACAAATCAGGTTCTTCTATGAGAGAAAGTCTTTAAACCTGGCTGTTTTCTTTTTTCTTAAACTTTGAAAATTCTTTGTGATTTACATAACTCCCAATTCTGAATAGGGTATCAATTCTAGTGTATAATTTTAACTGTTTAAAGGATTGCGATCAGGGGAAATCTGATTTATGCCTTGATGTGTTTATTGAGTTTATTGTGTTTTTTGAAGTGTTTATGCCTTGATGCCAAAGCCCTCAAATCTGACGAAAACATTCTTATCTACGCTCTAAAAGTGCAGTATCACAAACACAGGACCTGTCACACCCAGAACACTCCTAGCCACACACAAATCCTTGCAATACCACACAAACAATGCCAACACCGCTGATCTGATTAAGACTCAGCATCATTGTATTCTGCGTCAGAGCAGTTGAATAAGTAAAGATGTTGGGGGGAAAGAAGGAGGTGGGAGCTGCATTGCTGCAAGGAAGGGTTGGAAAACCAGCCAAGAGGGACTCCATATCCCTTGGAAGAGGAGGCAAGGGCACAGAAAGGAGAAGAAACAGACGTCCTAGGACTTTTGCTGGTGAAAGAGGGCACGAAGTGGAAGCGAAGTAGACAATCTAGAGGGAGAACTCCAATATTTTGCCAGACGAGAAGATGATATTCAGTAAACCTCGGCTACTGAGGGCTCTGTACCCCTGTAGTAGTAATGAAGAATAGCGCATTTGTTTTAGCAGCGCTTTCATGAAATGAACAGCATCTCCTCTACTTATTAATCTTTTATGATTCTTCATCTTCTATTTTCTTCTGGTCTATTTTCTTTTTTTTTTCCTATTTTATGAAATAAAATGTATGTCATGCATGCAGACGTAAGACTCTCCTGGTTCAAAAGCTAAAGAACACATTTTGCTGCTTGACAATCTTTCCTCTATCTGGCAGCAAAATAAACACCACTGGACTCCTTTTAAGCTTTTCCATACCTACACAGTATGTCCCTGTTACAGAGCCAAAGAAATGTGTATACATGGCACATCAGAAGTGTCTCTGAGGCTATCTGTATAACAGGTTTGGCACATGGAAGCTTTGTAAAAGAGGTGATATGACTACTTTTACAACGTGATGTTTAATCAAGAATTAGAAGAGCCTGTGCCCTTCTTTTTCCCCCAAGACTATATTTAATGATGACGAAGATTTTACTTTGAGTTTATGTTCCTTCCAGGAACTGCTGAAGTCGTTTTAGTGCCCTTAACCTCCCTAGTCTCAAATAGCTTTTTGGAAGTTATTATTCATGTGGAAGTTCCTCTATTTCATCAGTTGTAGCTTTTCTGTAAATTTCCTACAGTCTTTGCTATCCGCTTCAGATTTTTCATGTTTATTGTGGGTAAGAGCAATGTTCTAGCAAGCCCTTTCATACTAAATGCATTAATATGAACCAGCTTTTCTCGCTGCTTAATAAAATATTCTGCTCTGCATCTTTCATATTGCTCTTTTTTCTTTGAGATGATAAATTACAAAGGTGAATGTTGTGTGTCTTGGCCTTTTTCCAAATTATTAATCAATTGTCTTTTTCCAGCAATACAAAAATGTGAGCTCTCATACTGCACACAATAAATTAAGCCCTATTTGACAAATGAATCCTTTCTCCTTCCCAACTAGCCCATGCAACATTCATTCCAAACAACATTGGCCCAGACCCAGTGCGCTTTTCCTGTTCCTGGCAGGAAAAAAACAGCTGAAGGTGACCTCAAATCGTTTTTGAACCATTCTTGCTCTGGTTGGGGTGAGCCCTGTAGCAGGGAATAGTCCAAAACCTGCTTGGAAGCGTAGAGGGTTACAACACTCAGTGGATCACAGTGCCACCACAGCACAGGGGAAATAACGTGGTGTGTGGTTGTGCCATTTTGATATGAGAATATTAGGCTGGAGACAGGACATGAGACAATGACAGTGACTTTAGATTATCCATTTTACCACACAAATACAGTAACGTGCAAGAATAGAGGCTATCCTTAAGGTATGGTAACTCTTTTTCCTTGCATGAAACCTCTTCCCAGTGGAACAGAGTGCCCATACACGTCTGCATTATTGAAACTAATTCAGAACAGGATACTGACTGACCCTTGAATCTGGTTCTGCCTAGACAAATCCACTCAGCAGATGAAGTCAGCAACATTTATCACAAAGCCATCTGACATAATGTGTCCAAACACAACAAACCCATCATACCTACCCCAGAATCAGGATTCTGACAAGCTGAAGACTAAGAGGGAGTTGCTTGCATTTTTGTGGTTTTTTCCCAGCCCCGAATATGTCCCTTGTCCATACAGACTAGGCATTTCAATCTCCTTAATACTCACTAAGCCAAAGGAAACTAAATCATCCTTACAGCTGTGTGGAGAGCTCATATACAAAAAGCCAGAGACAGACAGAACTTAATGAGTTAACGGCCATCATTAAAAGCCCCATGAGCGGGGCTTCAACAGCCTCCTCAGGAAATTTCCCTTCTGCGTGATTTACCTGATGACATGTGGTTTTTCTGTATTGACAGGCTGGAAGGTCACAGTTCAGCTGTACTAACAGTGTTGTATGTTTAGGCATTTCAGATGAAGGATAAATGTCACTTACCACCTAGCATCCAAAGCTTCCTTAGCATCCCTTCTGTTTCTTCTCAGCAGGAATTTAACAACAAAAACTTTCCACTTAGATGCTATTTTACATTTAACAGGATTAGTTGTACTTCTCTTGCATATTTTCTGCATCTTATTGAATGCTTTAAAGTTGTTTGTTAAACTTAGAGGAAAATCTAAATAAAGCAAATCCGCCAGCTGTATTTATACCACTTAATTTAAAACATTACACTTTTCTTCCTACAGTTACAAAGCAGGATTTCACCAGAGTTCCTGCATAAAGGTGCAGAGTCTGGCCATTTCCTGGTGTAACTCAAAGGGTTACTTTGGAGACTGCCCCTTCACCTTATTCTCAAGGAATACAGCCCAGTTCAATGATCCAAATGATTTGTTTTTAAAACGCATGCATGCAACAGAACCCAAAATCTAGGCTGCACCTGCAGCTCCTGATGCCTCCTCGCCTGTGCGTCTGCATGCTGAAATGGGTGAGGAACTCCCCACCCCTTCCATTTCCTCCTACTCTCACCAAAATACAAGTGTGTCAGTAGACTTTAAATGGAACCTAGAGCAACAGAGACTCTGCAGTCAAGTAGATCATACATTCAGTTGGGAAGAGAGGACTTCTAGGTTGTCTTTCAGAAAACTTTTTCTATCTAGTGACTGTTGTCTGAAACGCACAGGCAGATCTACACACATCCCCCCCTCCCAACCTAAAATCACCCATCTGAAAGCTTGAAGCAGTAGGGTACGGTACCTAGCTACCTTTTTCATCTTCCACAAGCATTTACGAGTTATATGCTGTAGCCCTCTACCTCTCACAGGGCTTCAAAAACATACACGTCAGTCCATAGGCACTTGTTCAACAAATCCTAATTGCTCTGAAAGCACCTGATTTCCTACACACTGTCAGACAGAAAGTGTCATGTAGATGCCATACGCTCCAAGATCCCAGAAAGAGAGCAGGTTTCAGGTGAGCTGTGTCACCTTGCTGAGCACAGACCTTCTCACTTGCATGCTCCAGGCAGTCCTGGTCTCAGCATACAGGTTTTTCAGAGGTACCTAACTCTCCCCGTGCTCTGTCAGGGAGCCCAGGCACCTGCTACAAGGAACAGGGTCCCGAAAATGTAGCTTGTGGTAGCTGTAGGCTCCTATGTTTTTTTCTTCAATGTCATTCACAGAGTAAGGTCTCTCTTCTAAATTCAACCACCAAAAAAGCATGCATCCAATTTAAACTGTCTAATTTAGTTCTTGCTACAGTCTATAAAGACACCCTCAGAAGGCAGTTCAACCCACCTAGCTTAAATGACTATTTTTAGGTGCACTGAATTTTCTTTGTTGCTTTCCTTTCTCTGCTGGAGCTGTATTATTTTTGCTTCTTTAACTAGATAAATCCCAGACAGTCAGTTTAAGCTACACAGCTAACTTTTGGGTGGCTAGAGCAAAAGGAGCTGAATTCCACCCTCAAGAGCAGGATAAGCAGCATCGTGGCTTGGGGGATGTTGTACTAATGACAATGCCAGTGTTTAAAAAAAAAAAAAAGTAGTTTAAAACTAATCTCTTTAACGGTGACAGCCACAAAAATCCTGTGCAACTATTTGCAAGATGAGGCCGCTTTCTCAGCCTTAAATCCCTTCAAAGGACTTTCATTTAGGCAGGCGTTGGCATCTTCTGTTCAGAAATACCCAAAAACGCTCAGCCATGTTGTGCAGGTTGCACCATTTCCACTCCTTAAAAGGCCCCATTTTAACTATGACAACAGTAACACCAGAACAGTTTAGGTCTTGAGTGACACTCTGCCGCAAAACTCCAGAGTACAGGTCTGTCAGCGAGATTTACGCTGCTGTCTTTTCAAAGGCAGCAGTAGCGAATGCACTCAATTGAAGAGTCGGCTTTCACCAGCTTGTAAAACCATCCGAGCTGCTATGCAAGTGGAACAAAGTCGAAATGCTGAGTGATAGGTACGAACAGTCTGAAATTGAGATATCTTCTAAATTTGGGGCAAAATGCCGGCTCACAGAACATGTCCTCGCTCAGCCCACAAATCGATATCCCATCAGGTCTGGGCAAAGACTGTAGCTTCTCTCTCGCTGACATTTTTCTCTCTTTTGAGGGGGGCACGTGTTTTTTTCCTGCCCCTGTATAGCCCCACAGCTCCAATCTGCTGTTTACTAGGAACAGGTGGTGCTCACTTCCCATAATGCGAGCTGCCCATATATTCTGAGTGTCATGTACATCGTCTCCACCTCCTATACTCCTGCTGCTTTTTTTAAAGAACCTTTATCAGAAGAAGGCTAACTCTCATTAGAACAGATGTGCCCCTGCCCAAGGGGGAGAAGAGGAAAGCATTTCTGTGCAGCTCTGTCTCCCTGCAGAGACATTTTTGACTGCGTGACATGCTCAGCCAAGACAGCAGCTTGCTTTCACTCTGTTCCACCCCTCCCTGCTCACCGCGTTGTCCCTTTCTTTAAGAATTTGGTAGCTCATGGATTCAGGAGATCATTCAGATAAAAGCTTTCAAACCATCTATTCTTATTAGGTTTAAAGGAAATATTTTTCAGTGGTTTTTTTAGACATCAGAACAAGCCGACTAAAGCCAGTGTGAGACTAGGAATACCCCACCATTAATCACAGACCCTTCTGTCCGCAGGTCAGAGCAGCAAAACACATTAATTAAATGAATTTATTTAAAACTGAGATCAGGCAGTGAGCAGGAAGCAAATTGCAGAGAAAGCTCGTCATTAACCTGATTTCTCTCTTCCCTGCCTCCTCCACTGATGCTGTACTTACTGCAGCTTCTGCCTCTGGCAGGCTTAATGAATATCCACTGTTATAAAGAATCTGACATTCTGCACTGATTCCGAAGCGGCACATCAAATGCAACCAGCGTGCACTGAAAAACCCTCCCTGTGTCATTTGGAGGATCTCTGCGAACATTCTGGCTTCACTGATCATCCCTAAGCCTTTTTTGGATTAAAATGCCCATTTAATCTTTTCTTTTTTGAAAAACAAACAAACAAAAAAACCCCCATCCCAAAATAAAACCACAACCAACAAAACAGCAAAGAAAGCAAATAAAAATAAAAATCCATCATCAGCAGGATAAAATGACAGATACTGAACTGAAAGACAGAGAAATGATTCAGTCGGAACAAAGTTGAATCATTTTAACTATCAGGTTGCCAAATAATCCCAGCCATCTCTAAGGACTATGTCAATTTGGAGTCTTAAAGAAAAAAAAGCCCAAATAAATAATTCTCACTCTCTGCCCTTCCATCTGTTCGACCTCTTCTGCACTACTGATTCAGAGGCAGCAGGAACGAACTAAATGAAAACGTCTCCCCACCAAGAAGCCTGTAGCTTTAATCCATTGCTTGGATTTAAAGTCAGTAACATTAAACGGGGTAATTATAGCACATATGTTGTGGGAGATCCGGAACCCCCTACTGCTCCAACATCCAGATAGAAAGCGGGAGGTGGGCACGGAGGTCACTTCCAGCTCAGTCTCAGGTTACTGTCCACGCCGACATTGAAACTGAATTTAAACAGAGATTATTGATCTCTTTTTAAGCACGCGATCTCACATGGCTGTGTATTAAAGCGATTGTCTCAGCTACCAAATAGCTCTGCCAGCATATTCTGAGATACGTGAAAGCAAAAATTGATTTGCTTGCTACCACAGCCTGCCGTGGCCAGAGCACAGGTTAAACGGCTTCTCGCAGTTGCTGAAGAAGCAAACAGAGCCCAGTTTCTGCAGCCCCAAGCTGCTTCTATTCTCTTTTCACTAAAAGAGGCTTTTCCTCCCACAAAAACATCAACCCGCTCCGGTAATACCCTTCTAGTGCTGTACTCGTGCCCAGCCCTGCTCCCACCAGTAGAATTTGTCTTGGGAAGCATCTGTTAGTGCTCGCTCAGCACAGCCCCTTCCTCATCAAACCAAGGACTGATCTGCCGCGTCACCGAGACAGAATGTGCACACATCCTGGATGCTCCGTATCATCTTTCCAGCTTTAATCAGACGCTGGACTCTGGGGGATGCAGCGCGTGAATGTTTGTGTCGTATGCAGAGGTTGTCAGGGAGAGACTGCTCCTGCAATACAAGGTAGACGGATTTTTACTTGCGCATTTCACCACCCTCTGCTGAGGGCTGATTTTAGGATTGCTAGGCGACACATGCCGAAAACGTGGACTTTGAGACATCTTTAAACACTGGGATGTCTGATTTGTGGCTCAAATCTCCCTCTGGATGTGCCCAGGAGGGAGGGGGCATTTTAACTGCTTCCAGCTGACTGGTGCCGTGGGTGGGTGCTGCCTCCCTTATATAAAGGCGTGAATATTGCAAAGAGAGCAAAAGCCATTGCAGAATACAAAGCTCCGAACGTCAGGAGGACAGGAACAGATCTGCGCGCTGCTTAGTGTGTATTATGGGAAGCCAATTCTGGTTACTGTGTTCTGTCAAATTTAAATAAAAAATAATTTAATTCTTACAAAGGAGCACTTTCATGTGAAAGACAACAGGCTCACGGACCATCATAAATCCTGCTGCGAAGGAGAAAAGGAGGAAGCGTTTCCCGGCTGCTGCTGCAGCCTCTAACAGTGTTCTGCAGGCAGCCACCCCTCCTCTTTGCTCTCTGCTAGAAGAGCCACTGAACTGAGGCCAAGAGCACAGACGTGCTCTCTATCCGGTCGCCTCCTGCCACTGGAGGCCACTCTGCTTCTACGGGGTGACCACAGGAGCAGCAACTTGGGCTCCTGCCTACAGCCCCCTTCGCCTCAGCCCCCATCTCCATGGCTGGCTGTGACTGATTCCCCAAACAACGAAAACTTGAGGTCGGGGATTTCAGGTGACCTGAAGGGAAGACAGAAGGCAGGATTAGATGTTCTCCAAGCATTGGATCTCCTGGACAGGACTAGCCTGCTTCTGTGTCAACCTTTGAGAGTGAACACTCCTAAGAGAATTCTGTTGAATTAAGTCCCTTCTGCTTGCCATCAACAGAACAGTTTACCAAGTACCAGTCTCTACAGCTGTGGAAAACCTTCTGTAGGTAAATTTACCTTCGCACAGGCCATATTACTGCCGGGGCACAAAGAGGAAAGAGCCCAGCACGGCTGCCAAAGCCCAGCACCTGGCAGGCAAAAGAGAATCCCCATTTTTTAACGGAGCACAATTAATAGAAAGACAGTAACTATGGAAACCTGAAGCATCAATTTTAGTCTTTCGAAGCCGAACCTAATTTTAACCAACTAATTGGATGCTTGAAGTGGTAGTGAAAGAAACAGGGACACATTTATTTCAGTGCTTTTAGAGGCGTCTATTTTAAACGTGAATGAATGCGTGAGCTTCACCACTTAGAAAGGACAGCATAGTAATGGATCATGGACACCTAAGAAATGGTCCTAAAAGAGAACTTTTTTTTCCTTTCTTCATCATCTATGTTCAGTTTATAGGCTTCAACCATTCCTCTGGTGTATGGCTGCCACGCCAGCAGCCCAAACCATCGTAATCTCCGGGCCAGATGACTGCAGTGTGAAGCTTTCTGCTTGGATCTCCCTTTCAGAAGACACACAGTGCTTCAGGGAGTGGAAAATGCAGTGCCTTGTCTCTCAGAGGCTGAAGATGGCTCCATGCTCTGAACTTCAGAGCTGGAACCTGTTCCCTGGCTCCTGCTGGCTCTGGTCACAAGTAAAGGGACAATTTTACTGGTATTTTATGGATGAAAGCTGAAACTAGCCTTTCCTCTATCTGGACTGTAAGGGGGAAGAAAGGGTACTATTACTGTTTAGTTTAGTTTGGTTTTGTTATCCTTAAGGGATTTCTGCATTTTAAAAGTAAACTATCATACAGGTATATAAAATTAATTTAGACCTACAAAATCCTTTAGCTGACTTACTCTGACTAGTTTGTCTCACCAGCCCTCTGCAAACTTCTCCTCCTCCAAAAGCCAATTAACTAAATACTCATCAATGTCTACTTTGACTCCAATCGATAGGCTGTTAGCCAGCAACCTGCCCTAAAAGAGGTGTGTTACTGCAACACCTTCCGCAGGAAGGGGCTGCGAAAGACATCGCAGACCTCAAAACAGACTCTGGCAGTCACAGCCCTCTTTCCCTTCCACAATATGAATGTCACATTAGCAGCTTCCCATCATCTCCTGTTAGGGTCACAGGCCATTATTATTCCTTTTCACTGATATGGGATGAACGGAGCTAATAATGTTTCACATCAGCTAAAAAGGAATCTTCGTTAAATGTGATGAGTAACTGCTAATACAATATGATAAGCCCCGTGGATAAGCACGCTACACGATTTCTCTATTTTTCAGAATCCTTTAAACACTCTCAGAAGAGAAAATGGAGGTGACCTTGCAAAGCCTCCCCACATCCATCCTCCTACCGCAGACACGGCTTTGCTCTTTCAAGTGGTTGGGAGGTCCACGCTTGGAGGACTTTTTCTTAGGTTGTAAAGAAATCCAGATATTATGATGACTTAGAGTCATCTGGATCTTTAACTCTTTAAAGTAGATTATTTTGGTACCGAGATGAACCAGACTGACTGCCCTGGAAGTCTGGACCTACTGTAGCATGGCTCCGAGGCTTCTACCTGTTTGCCCATTGTGGCAGCTAAAGGTAGCCTCTCTTAATTGAGAGGACAGCACCTGCTTGAACTACATGATGAAAAATTCGCATTAGGTTTTCAACAGATGCGTATCTGTGTAGTTCTGCTGGATTTAACAGATTTGCATGCGGTTCTGCTCTGGCTGGCTGTTGAAAGCCAATTAACGTGTTTATGAACCTCCTAACTCGTTCAGTGCTTTAGTCTACTTGGTCACATAAATGGAAATCATGAACTGCGAGGTGATGTGCTGTAGAGGCCATATAAAGTTGAAACAAAACAAATTTAACAAAGAGATTACATGGGGGGGGACACACAATACACAATTATGGAATATTAAGGTACAGTTATCTGAGTAAAGATAAGATCAAAGTTGGCCGTTGCTTGAAATGGATGGCGCCACGCTGCAGCAGCCATTTTAACAAAGTTGCAGATGCCTTTTGTGTCTTGTCTCTAGGACTACACTTTCTTAAATATTCATCAGATGGTATTAAGCCTTGGAGGCTTAACACTTATACACAAAGTGGGTACAGCCATCTCTGTTCATTTTTGGTCACTGTAACCTTTTCAGTACAGAGCCCTCATAATTCCAGTTTAAGAGTTACTCAATGACCTACTTTATGTTGCAGTTATTTTGATTTTAATTTTATAGCCCCAGTCATGCTTTAAGCCAAGAACTGTTCCCTCAATGGAACAATTGGAGAAATGGCTCAGGCACGTCCTTCCACATACAATAACGCTTTACATTATATTGAGGAACTGCTTGTTTGCTACTGAAGTCTCTTTCAAGAAAGGCATTGCTTAAACAGTTGTAGTAAGGTATCAGAAAGTTATTTATATAATATGCCTGCCATTTCACCTCTCTGAAGGAAATATTTAAAATGGAAGAACTAGATTGCAATGAACAGGAAGCTCAAATCTGGGAAATGACTTATTACACATCAAGTGTAATGGATGTAAAATGGATGTCTGAGAGCAAAGTAAGGAAAATTAACTTCATTTCTACATTATTGCTTAATGGAGGCTGACTGAGAGCAAAATTCTATCCTGATTACATTTTAGAAAATTCACATTTTTTATAGCTGTGATTCCTTTAAATGAAAAAGCAGGCAGAAAATCAAGGACAGACAGTATCTGGATTGACAGCATAGTTACTTTCCTTCCAGGAAACCTGTCATATGGCTAGGTAACTAGGACAAGCTGTCAAAGATTAGAGACATTTAAAAGATCTTAGTGTTTACAAAGGCTAAAAGGTGATGTTATTGCTTCTTGAATCTTTCACTTCAAAAGGAATTTTAAATTACCATCTGGTGCAATCCACGTGCAGAATATTTAAAAAAAAATTAACACTGAATTAAACTTTAAACTTTTGTTTTCTTATTGCAATTGCGTGCATACACATACACATTAATATACAACTGGTTCTTTTGTTCCCTATGTCTGTGATTGTTGAGGAGGCGAGTGACTGGTTTCTTAATTATTACATCTCTGCCCTACACGCAGGTACACTGAGAACGAGGCAGAGAGCAACATGGACCACCGCGATGCATCAGCCTCACGTGTGCCACCCCGCAACACGGACACTTCTCTGAGCTGCAGCAGACAGGGGCTGTGCACGGCCGCTCTTTAGCGGAAAAGAAACTGCTGACGGAGGTGCGTGCGTTCTGGCCTGCTAATACCCCCAGCAGTCCTTGCACAGAGGTGGACATACATAACGTAAAGACAAAGTTTCTGTCAGAAAACGTAGGCCAGATCAGATGCTTACACCTCGGGAACATTTTAAAGATTTGAGTTGGAGAAGTGGGGTGAGACCACGTTATTTGCAATTCCATCAAAGCCATGTGCAACCACGCCCTTCTGAACCAGTCCTTGTGTTTCCCAGGGTGGGCCAAGCCCCCTCCCACCTCAAAGAACACCCCATTCCAGATTCTACTTTCCCAGGAACTTTCCTCAGTCGCACAGCTACCAGGTCAGGTCATGGAGCAAAGCGCTCGTTACATGATCAACTCTGTATCTGGAACAGTGCCTTGCTGGGTATCGTGTCCCGGTCCATTTTGCTTCATGCACACCACTCCAGTTCACGGGGTCCTGACGTGTGGTGCGCCTTACGTCTGTCAGATCACACAATGACAAATGCATAATCCCGCTATAGCAGGGAACACCGTTCTCCCACTCGGGGATCCCTGGTGCCAGGCAACCCAACCCACCCAGCAGCTCTCCGGATCTCTCCGCTGTCTGCGCTTGCTGTATGAGTTGGCAACTTTAGCAATGCTTCATTGCAAAGGTGTGAAACCAGCATGTGTCCGGAGGGGAGTAGAGAGCCAAAAGAGCTTCATGCTCAGACTGTGATACCAAACAGTTACACAAAGGGGGATTTTTGTCACCTATGTTAATATATTCCCTCGCTGGAAAGGGGAAAAGAAAAAAAAGGCAAGTTCTGCAGCAAAAGGCCAGTTTCCTGGACAGCAGTAAGAGAAGCCATTCATTAATCTTCATATGCCTTGTCCCATTAAGCACTAGGCATAAATGGCTGCAATCCTTACATTGCTTCATACTCTCCCTATGATCCACGACTGCAGCACTGAACCTAACTTAAACATACTCCCTTTACGCCAGACTTGAAGAGAAAACGGCTCGGGGTAGCCAGCAGAAGCACAGTTCATGACAACAAGGAGAAAAAAGCTCTATTTTTATCTCTTCCTGCTGACGCATGGAATAGCACACACTTCATTCAAGCATACACACAGCTGCTCGGTGGCTGAAATTTCTGCAGAGGCTTACAGACTGGCGGAAGTGCAGCCAAAGCACACATACTGTGTACCGAGGAGAAAAGACAGCAAAAGGATGCTTTAAAACGCTGTGCTTGATTTAGTTCATTCTACTCACCAGAGGCATACAGTTCTGAATTTCATATTCAAAAACATGTGTGCATATTTACCGAAACTAGCACTAATATTTACTACCTCTTCCTGTAAAAAGAGTATAATCGTGCATGCAGATCTTTGACAAGCAGCTATCGACAGTTTTTGCAACAGCAAAGTTGCATCTCTAGTGAAACAACTCAATGCTCAGGCAAACAGATTTGTACAGATTTGTATCTACCCGGAGAGAGGACAAATATTTAGGCTCAATAGCCAATACTGACATGAGCCGTATAGCCCTGCCTATAGTATCCGAGAGAAACGAATGGCAGAAATTAAGTATGATGGCTTTACTCTTTTTTTTTTTTCAGAGGCCAGAGCTTTCCCTTTGGCACATAAATATTTTTTTAGCGATACAGACACGATTTAAAAAAATAAAAAGGTGAGAGGGGAAGCCAACAAAATGCCAACAGAACAACTGTTTATAAATACTGAAAATAATCTGTGAATTGCCCAGCTGTTCTCTTCAGGGCCTCAGTCATTCATCAAAGTATACCAAGCTGTACCAGGTGGGATGGCTTTGCCCTTACGGAAGAAGCTCAGATAAACTCTTTGATCCGGGGCCACACTAGGACCTAAAGTCACCTTTTTGGACAACTATGTCTGCAACTGCACCCAAACCTTGCAGAGCTTTCTTAAAGCAAACCCCACTATTCTTCCCCTCTATAAATAACTTCGGAATCAGTTCATACTCCTAGCAAATACCCTTCCTGCTCCTGCCTCCAGCTTTGTTTTAGTGCCTCTCTTCGGAAGCCAAAGTGACTCATCCATTTCCCACCTCCTAATCCTCAACTACCACAAGCCTACCTGCAAGTTTTCTGCTGCTTCTTCAGGTAATTCTGCCTTGGGTTCAGTACAAAAGCTGCACTGAGAAAGAAAACTGCTGAGCAGGTGGCACTGCCATAGTCTTAACACACACAGAATGAAATCAAGCTGTATCGAATGAATGGCTGCTGTATTTTAATCATGATTAAATAATGCAAGAGCATAAACTGCAGTGTGAACTTTCTTATGTAGATTTTTCCACCCATGTGGCATTTTCATGTCTCCAGTCTCTGCACTGTGGGATCACGTCATGCCCATTCATCCTGCCAATTCTCAGAATATTTGTCACTTTACTCCAGTATCAGTAGCTTTGTGATTTTGTGAGAATCTCAGGTTTCACAGGGGAAAACAAAGGTTACTTCTGGCTGCTAATGCACCAGAAAGCAAATAAAGGAGTTCCTTTTTTGTTTTATAAAAAAATCATTATTTTTAAAACAACCTCTACTGGAGGCTTATGTTTTGATTGTTCGGGATTGGCAGCATAGGACTGACCCAATGCAATTTCACGGTCTGTTGATCCATCCTATTCCCAACACTATCATGCATTTAATAACAGGTGCTCTCCCTTAGCCAGGCATCTGTGACAAACATAACATGTCACGCATGCGTTACTGCTGCAGAGAAAGCAACTGCCTTCATAAATTTAACTCCAGTCAATGAAGAGCTCGTGTCTGAGAATCACAGAACTGCGTAATCAATAATCATGGTCTGCAAGACAGAAAAATATCTTCCGATGGCTTCCTTCAAAGCTGTGCACTGTTTGCTGGGTTCTTCTTCAGTATTCCAGTATTATGTTGCTTCCCTAAAGGCTGTGTGGACCAACGCTGTTGTTCTGCATAACTGTATCTGGCACTTGACCTGAATACGTTCCTCCCAATTAGGCAGTGACATTCTCATCTGGAAACCCTATTTGTACGTTCAAACTGTTGTCTCAGCATAAAGGTGTACCCAAGTTATTCTGAAAACCCAGAGGAGTACGCGCCAGGACGTACTGTCTGCATCTCCAAAACTTTAGCAATTGACATGATTTGGAAGCTTTCGCCTCCAAATTCCAGCATCTCCTGCAACCTACACCTCCCAGCTGATGTGTTATGAAGTGATAGGTCTCTGTCAAGTGGTGGGAGGGACAAACCTCCACACCATAAATAACAGTTACAACATCTTTTCCCTAATTGCCAACCTCAGCAGACAAATAAAATAATGACTAACACATAAATTAGAAAGAAAGTGGCTACTAGCCTTGGTTCTTCCAGGTCAAAGATAAAACACAAGCAGGTCTGCAAAGGAGGTGGAGATTTCCACCCAGCACCTCTCACCTGCAGTCAACAGGAGACCTCAGTGCCAGGTGCAACAACTTGCCCCCTTTCACAAACACTAAATTTATCTCAGGAGCTAAATAGTCCCCTCACCTTAATCCATGATATGCATTTCTCCTACTTAGCGTCAGAATTGCACAGTCTCAGACCACGTGTTCTGTATGAAAAAAACCTGCAACAAGTCAGAGTGAATAAAGGCCATTCAAAACACAAGCAATCCTCTCTGGTCTCCTCAGTTCCCCTGTGAAAGTAGGACTTTGTACACAGCCCGGGCCACAAACTCAGTATTTGGCAGAGCAGAAAGGAAGCTCTGCTCTACACGAGTAACTATTCAGCAGTTTCAAGCGTAATTCTCTCAGCGTCTGAGCTGACCTTAACTATTAAGCCAACATATAAAGTAAGCAGTTGTGCATCCAAAAGTGAGGACCCAGGATATCTAGAAGTTCACAGTTCAGCAGCGGCACTATATGTTGAACATCGGCTTGACTAACGTGCCAAAACTGTTGTAGAAAACTGTATTTATACGTGCACAAAAATTAATACTGAAATTCATACAGCTCCACTTTTTACCAGTAATTACTGTGAGGTGCAAAATGGCCAGTTCTCTCATTTTGTGCATGCTACATGATGGCTGCTAGACTTTTTGAAGGCTCAAATGCTGCTCCAGCACTATATAATCTCAGAATTTAACAAAATCAAATCTATAATCCCCATTGCTTTAGGAAAACCCGGAGGGGGAAAAGAAGAATGAAAAAAAGAATCAAAACTCTGACGATGTAGAAAAAACAAACAAGAAGTTTAATTTTTTAAAATGAGATGATCTTTGGCTGTTTGACTACTGAGCTCAGTACATGGCACTGATAATAATTAGCTTTCAAGTAACTTCTCAAATATAATGTTCCGCACTGCTCAAACGAAAGGTTATTGCTGTGAAGCTGAAATGGTAGAGCAAATATTTAATTACTGTTTTCTCCAATTCCCAGCTTGTACCTCAAAAGTAGACCAGACCAATGCAATCTTGTCCACTTTTGCCAGAATTCGTCATTATATTACCCAAATACCAGGCAGCAGTATCAAAGACTGTTGAAATGTTTGGGAAAATCAGTTTGCCCTCAGATGGTGGAAATAGTTGCTATTTTTTACAATGGGTTGTCAATGCTGATTATCAGTTTACCAGCAAGCTTTTAAATAAGTATTTGGCTGTGGATCTGCTTTTCTAATTTTAGTGGATACAACAATTTCTTTTCTGCACAGACTCTGTCCTTTCTACAGTGGTATTACTGCATCTGGTGGCCATCTGCATTTTGGTGGTTTCGCGGACTTCGTGGTGGATTCTGTTTTGACTTCAGCTTCCTCTTTGGAACATATCCTTAGAAGGCATGGCAAAGGCATGAAAAACCCATGACAACTTCTCCCTCCTCTCTTCTTGTGAATATGCTCAGGCAACACTGCAACCACTTGCAAGGCTTACTCTGCCTGCTACGATGAATCCTAAGCAATAGTGTCTCACGGATAGCAGCTTTCTTCCCAGCAGCCGGCAGTTGCCCACTAGCCATTAAATGGTTCTGCTAATACACACCACCAGCACTTGGTCACGTTCTCCCATCCAATGTTGCTGCTTATCAGTATTGCTGAGTATATAGCAGCTGGCAGCACAATCCATCTGAAATGGAATTGGTCATTGATCAAATAGACTGGCTGCACGTGTGGCAGCTGAATGCCTGGCAGCTCTTTCTGACTAATGTATCTACTGAGAATGTCTGCATCTGCTGAAATCACACCATAGGTCTCATCTTCATTGTAAGTTTTCACATCACCAGGTGGATTCTTGTACCTTGTTTTTCTTAGGCTGGATAGCTACAGCGTCCAGACTTAAGAGTAAATCTGTTTCCATACACGGCGTCACTGCTTGTCTTTCCTGGCACAGGGCAAAAGTTATAGTCTTAACTAATTACAGAAGTCATGGCTTTCTGTATTTTGGCCTCCATCTCCAACACAGATGTCAGCATTTCCAGTAGTCAAGACAGGATAATCGAATAATAGTGAAAAAGGAATTTGGTGAACATAATTCAGCTGATCTGTTTTAGCTACCTGCCCTAGGAAGTGACAAACTAAATTAACACGTCATTTCTCTCTACCAGAACGTACTTGAGCTCACAACTTTGTGTCACCAACTGGGATGCTATCGTTTATACCACAGGCAACTAAAGTTAAACCAAAAACCCTCCCTCTACTTCTTTTCTGATGCTTAGTTTCTTACACATTGACCCGGTGCACTTGCCTTGTGTTCATAGGAGTCAAATGTCGATCCACCTCCTAAAGACCTGAGCATTTCTCCGATGTCGTATCTGGGTTTTTTTCCTGATTTTTTTTTTTTTGAGCAGCCCCAAAGCCGAGTTCACCGACTGTTGCAATGCTTATCCACACCTGAGGTTCTGTATAAGCACGCAAAGCGGGAGCCCAAATGGGAGAAACGTTCAGTATTTTTGCAAGTTCACTGCAATGTGGAGGAGTCACACATGCTGAGCACAGCCTAAGCTGTTGTTACAGTGTAGCTGTAACCCATCTGCATCTCATCTCTAATTTCAGAAATCAGTGGCTCCAGTGCTGGAGTTCTATGTTTTTTAGGCAGCTATCTGTTCAATATTCTGCTACATAAAAGTACTTCAACAATAACATATTGTAGAAGAATTCATTCTGTCGGGATTATTATACTTCTCAACCTCCTTATCAAACGCTTCATTATTCGTGGACATAGTATCTCTTTCTCTGTTTGCCTTATTCTTATCCAAATAATGAAAGTCCTTATCTTCCTCTTCTCTTCATTATCCCTTACAAACAACCCCACAAGATCAGTTCTTGTTTCCTCTTTCTGACACCTTGTTTCCACAAGGTTGACTCTCTGCAAGCACAACAGTCCTTTGTTCTGAAGATGAAGTTCCACCCATTGAGTCCGTGGTAGCCCTAGCCATTCTTGTGCCAGTGTCAGTTCTCAGCAGCAGCCAGTTGAGTTGAAAATTAAGCCTACACAAGCCTGTTCAGGCAGATTAGCGCCCTGAACCAGCTAACTCTATAGTCAGAGGAGAAACAATGCTAATTTCAAAGAGGACTGGAATGTATGGCAAGAAATAAAGAAAAAGCAGAACCAAAAATCCCAGACTTAGACTGGTGTAAGACGAGATGGAAGTACACCAAGCCCACCCCCTTGGTCTACACAGCCTCCCTGAAGTGCAGGTAAGCTCTTCCCTTGCTACAAGCTTCACTATCTTCCCTGCCGGCTGCCTGCATGTTGCTTGGAATATGAGCTGGGAAAGAGCAGGGAAATATCATAGAATCATAGAATCATAGAATGGTAG
>VZSC01011357.1:79265-103313 GCA_013398225.1 Steatornis caripensis
ATTCTATGATTCTATGATTCTATGATTCTATGATTAAGGAGATGCCTTTGTATGCTGCTGTTACTGTTTTACCTCTCTCATGACACCCTCTGAGTGCACACAAGTAATGACCAAATGAGTTCAGAGTTTAGCTCTCAAAGTCAATGAAGAATCTCTAGGTCAACGCTACGTAAAGAGTCAGAACGTGCGCTGGAAAAACAGGCACGTTATTGCAGCGTTGCTTTCTCTGCTTTGTGCAGCCCGGTTCTACTCGGGCGGTCCCACCAAAGCAAGGGTACGGCGAAGGATCGGGGGGTTGCAAAAGCGAAAACCAGCGGCTGAGGGGAACGTGAAGCAGACTGCCTCTTTAAAAGCAGGGCTTGTGAGCTGCTAAAGGTCTGATGTGGCAGGCAACAGGCCTGTAAGCGCGGCAGCGAAACAGGAAGGCTGAAAGAAGAATCGCGCAGCGTTCAGGAAGCCCTGACCTGACGGGCTCTCTACGGCTCAGCAGGCTGGAGGGGAGCAGGGAAGGACGCCTCGAAACGCGCTCACAGCTCTGCTATTCCTTGCTTACCCCTGCTGCAGTGAGAGCATTTTGGGCGAGGTCGATGCTGATCCAGTTCTCACTATCGCCATAGAGCACTCTGCGATAAGAATAATTTTAATTTTTCTGCACCTTGGGTTTTTTTCCTCTTTAAAACAGGATAATCATCATGTCCTTTCCCGTGCGTTCCCAGACTTTGTCTGCCCTGCTCATGTAAGTGGTAAGTTCCTTAAGGCAAGGCTTGTCTTTTGCTATTTGTACAGGCTTTGTGTAGGGCCATCTGACCCGAGAGGCACTGCCACACCACAGCACTAATAACAGACGCTGAAGCCATACCCAGTTACAAAAATAAACACATGAAAAATAAATTCCTGGCCCTTGTGCACAGCAAAGTGCTGCACACAGGCAGACACCCATTAGGGGAAGATGGAATATCACTGAGTGGTCTGTACTCCCTCACCCTCTTTTCTCCTTCCATTGCTTGCAATGTACATTCCAGATCAAAATTTCTTAGAACCTTCCTTACTCTATCCACATATTTTCTATCAGAGAGTGAATTGCCTATTGCAAGAGATAACAGGGTTGAAATTCCTCTGGGATCATTAATATCATAGGTTGTTTTAACATTTACTTGAATATATTATCTTTTGAAAAAATCTAAAAAGAATAAAATTAAGACGGCAGCAGTAGAGAAAGAGGAAAAAAAACCCCAAAAAACCCCTCAAAACACACACACAACAGGGCGAAAATAAAGCAGCTGTAAGCTCATGTGGAAACAATTTGATTACCATCAATTCCCTGAAGTACTGTCCAGATAAACATTTGTTTAGCTTATAAGTTCTGACAAGATCACAACCCAAGGATGTACGGCTGCAAGTGATTTTTCTGTTTATTTTTTGAAACCTCTGAGAAACTGATAAAGACAGGAATAAAAATCCATGTCTTCTGCGTAGCTACACAATATTACCAGTAGGCACCCGAGACAGACTGCCTCGTATTGTTACCAAGATCACAAAGAAGCACATTGCCCAGAGCAATGGGCAAGTGAAAAACTTACTTAGATTTGAAAGCAGGACTTTATTTTATTTACAAAATAATTCCCTACCAGATGTCTAGGAATCAATTAAATGATCTGGTAAATCTATTTTCTGTAAGTGTTGTCGCCCCCTCTTCTTGCTCAGTTACAGCGTCATTTGGGGCATGACTAACTTCTAGATGGTAGATCAGGGTGGGAAACCTGATAAACTAGCTGGAGTCTTTGGTGTTTGATTCAAAAGGGTTAACAAACTACTGGCCACTACAGACATAACAGAGGTAACCATAATGAAAATCAGGTGCTTTCCACGAGATGTCACTTTGTTCTCAAAAGAAAGAGCACAGTTTGTAACAGCTACCAGATGAGAAACAATTTTCAGGTGCAACAGTTAACTTCCATTTCGAGGAAGCAAAGAGATTGTCATTGGAAAGGATGAATTAAGTCGACAAGGACTTATTGTCACTAAACTTTCTCCCAGCACCTAAATACAGAAATTATAGCCAACTAGCCAGCTGCACTGCTGTGTAAAATCTCTTGGCTTAGAAATTTCACAGGTCTTCTGCGTTATTAGTATTCCAGCTGGAGCTATCAGTCTTACATGAACCTTTCGAGAAATGTGCATTGGAACAATCCCCCACGTGGAGATCAGAAGTTGGACACGGTCATCTCCACCTGAGCAAACTGAACAACTGGCTCCAGTCGGGGACACAAGCGGCCCTACTCTTAGTCGAAGGGCTACACACATGCAGGGACTTGAGTAAGTGAAAAAAAAAATGCACAAATGCATTCTGCATTGCCTGGGGCTAATGAGAAAGGCTAACTCCTCTCACCAATCTCTGCAGCAGGTGAAATGAAGAACTCTCCACAGTATATAAATGCATAAACTCTTCTAAGACCATGCTCTTTCATAGTGAAAATGAAAACAAAGTCTTGGTCCAATATATTAGGACAAACAGACCACACAACTTTGAAGTTTGCAGCATTAGCCTTTTTCAAGTTCTGCTGAGTTCTTTTTTTTCCTTACACTGAGTCTTCAAGGACTAAGGTATCACACACTATCAAATCTCTCATCCATGCCACCTAATTTACTTGGTACACTCCACTGAAAAATAATGGACCTCATAATAAATATCACAAATGCTATTTCAGGTCAGTCATGGGTCTTTTGGAGCTAAGAGGAAAATAAAATGGCAGTANGTCATCTCCACCTGAGCAAAATGAACAACTGGCTCCAGTCGGGGACACAAGCGGCCCTACTCTTAGTCGAAGGGCTACACACATGCAGGGACTTGAGTAAGTGAAAAAAAAAATGCACAAATGCATTCTGCATTGCCTGGGGCTAATGAGAAAGGCTAACTCCTCTCACCAATCTCTGCAGCAGGTGAAATGAAGAACTCTCCACAGTATATAAATGCATAAACTCTTCTAAGACCATGCTCTTTCATAGTGAAAATGAAAACAAAGTCTTGGTCCAATATATTAGGACAAACAGACCACACAACTTTGAAGTTTGCAGCATTAGCCTTTTTCAAGTTCTGCTGAGTTCTTTTTTTTCCTTACACTGAGTCTTCAAGGACTAAGGTATCACACACTATCAAATCTCTCATCCATGCCACCTAATTTACTTGGTACACTCCACTGAAAAATAATGGACCTCATAATAAATATCACAAATGCTATTTCAGGTCAGTCATGGGTCTTTTGGAGCTAAGAGGAAAATAAAATGGCAGTAAGTAAATTTAACATTAGTCAAGTCATGAGTGCAGTTTCTGTATAATATAATCTATCTTCCCCTTCTTCAACTTGGCTGTTCCCTATTTTCCCTATTTTCTCCTTTAAAAATATTCCACATATCATCACAGTCTTTCGTAGACCACTTAGGTATGGTCCTTCGAGCTGGTTTTTTCATATGTACGTATTTCTGGTTTTGAAAGCTGAAATTATGAAATTCCACGGAAAATTGGCTATCAATTAAAATCAGTATATAGGATAGAGATGAGCCCACTCATCTGAAGAGAAATCCAAACAAACCAATTCATTTACCTACTCCTGGCTGCAGATACTGAAAGCCCAAACTGCTCCTTCAACTACAGTTTGCATGTGGTGAAGCAGATGAGTCCCTGGTCAGAACAGTCATCAGTTTTTAGAAAATAATAATCAGTATGTCAAGCTGCGTCTGTCAAAAACATTTAACTTTTTTCAACACGTTATTTTGAAAAATCTTTCTGATTTCAGAGTGCTTTTCTTTACTCCAGCAGCATCTGAGAATCTCAGCCTTATCCAGCTTCCATCAGGCTGTGAGAAACGAGAAGCGTTTATCACAGAAGATTCGTAGTTCACTGTGAAATATTGAAAAGGCAACGTGAGGCCAAGGCAGTGATCCACGTTTCAGCATTCATGCAGAGGGGAGCCACAGGGAACAGAGGAGCAGGAAGAGACCAGAATCATTAGATGAAAGGAATAAAGAAGTTTTGAAGAGAAATAAGGAATATAGAGGCGCATACTTGGCAAAACAGATAGGTAACAGGGGAGAGGTGAAAATGGAGGAAACGGAAGTGGAAAGCCAAAGAGCAGGGAGAATACAGGGAGTAACGTGGGAATAAAGTGTATTGGGAGTAGGGGCAAAACTGAGGACCCTGCATCACACTGAAGGTCTCAGCAACGAGGTGCAATTAAGTTGAGAATTCAATGATCAAGGTCAAAACATGAGATACAAGAAAGGGATTTGGCCTCATACGGTCCTAGCAGATTATTTCTTTCAGTATAGTGTCATTGCTCTACATCTACCTGAGAAAGCTGGTTTCGTTTCCTTCTCTGGACTCCACTGAGCTGGTAGAGATACTGCAGCTTTAAATAATGATTTTAGTATGCTTGTAGGGGGTGATTTTTTTTCCACGATTGCAAGAGGCTGTGAACCAAATCTCTATGATACTTTACTGTGTAGGCTTAGGAACTGGCTAAACTGCTTATGATAACTTTCATTTTGGAGATTTATTAAATCACTGATTTGAAGACTAATTTTCACAAGAAACATGAGCAGCTTGGCTGTTCTGTATTTTCCCGATTTTCTCCTTTAAAAATATTACACATATCATCACAGCCTTTCACAGACCACTTAGGTATGGTTCTTAGAGCTGGATTTTTGATATATAGGTATTTCTGGCTTTGAAAGTTGAAACCATGTAATTCCATGGAAAAATTGGTTATTAATTAAAATCACTATATAGGATAGAGATGTGCACGGCTGCATTTTCTAGCTCCTTCCATTTTAAACAGCTGCAACGTTCTGCAACAAACCAAGATCCCAGCTTTGTATTCTGGGTTGCTAGTTATTATCTTTTACAGCTTTAATCAATGAACTGCTAAAACTAAGCCAGACCAGTGTTCTGTGCCATCGCTTGTAAATTAACCTTTCACAGTCTCAAAGCAGCAGCACTTTCGTCCCCTCCACACTCTTTGCAGTGACTGCTTGACAAGTCTTAATTAGCCCCTTTTTCTGCAGATAAGGAAGGTCATTTGAAGGAGAACAGAAACTCACTGACATTTAAGAAATTGTTCTCCATTTACAACCACAATGTAAAGCTGTATCATACGCGGTATGTTGTACCTGAGGTCTTCCAGCGCTCAGTTATTTTTCTTAGGCTCTTTCTCTTTAAACTGAATTTTTAGAAAAATACTTCAGAAGAGCCAAGAGCCTTGTGACAGTATTGTGGCCACTGTGAGCTTTTCCTGGAGTGTTACACCTGCTGAATTCCAAGAAAAGTGTCCGTTGCAACAGTGAGAGAGTCAAACATAAAAACCCCCCATTCATTCCCTTCTGTGTTGATGTTAAACGGACTCAAAGATGCAGAGAGATCAAATGATTATTCCGTGAAAAGAACAACTAACTTCAGCGTGCCCTTCTGTCCCCCTCTTCGCAATCTCTTACCCAGTCTAGGGGTGCCAATCTGTTTCCCAGTGACCTATGCTCAGTAGTCACTTAAGAGTTTACACTGTGCCGCTCCCAATGCTGTCTGCCTCCCGTAGACCTTCTAGCATCTTTTTTCCGGTTGTTTCCCTCTACCGGATCCTCTGTGCTCACTTTCCTATTCCAAGATTTTTACTAGTGTCCTCCCTCATGCACTTGGATTCCTCTGCTCAGGTCTCTCCTGCTTACACCAATGCCCCATCTATCATCCGGGCCCTTCTCGTACTGTTCTGTTGGAAGAAAATGTCTCTTTTTGCCAGGATATTTTTATTCAAGTAGGATTTACTTGCTTGACATACAAATTAGTCTGTGAAACACAGAACTGTGTATGCCATAACTTACACTAGATAATAATTTCTTCTCCTGTCAAGGCATTCTTGGACATTCTTCTTAAAATCCACACAAGCATCCCCTTTTCCTTTCTTCACAGCTTTCCCACAGTCATTCCATTCACAACACTCTACCCCACACCAGCAGTACAAAACTTACTAAGACTGACTTTCTCTTTTGGATAACTTTGCTTATTTGCCATTTTTATAGTTGCTTCTCATTTAATTTTCAGTATTCATCACTTACTCTTCAGCCCACGCCCCACCAATGGGCCTCTCCTGCATTGCAGCTGATTGCAGCAGGAACTGTCCTCGGAGAGCAACATAAATCTATTCCAGAGCAACTGTAGTTCCCAGCATAAAACCAGGGCAGTCTGAGAGTATACGGGCATGGAATATCCTTAGCTAGCATGGCATGTGTAAAAAAGGTCACAGCCAGGCAGGAAGTAAGGAACAGCAGGAAAAATTGAATAAAGAGAGGAAAGCTGTGATAGACACAAACTTCAGAAGACGTATGTTCAAAGGGTCAGGCTTGAGGTTACAGTTACAGGACACAAGGGACAATCTTTGTATAAAGATTTTATACGTATACAAACATGTATGTATATATAATAAATACATACATATATATTTAGCACATTTTCAGACCTAGAGCTGATCTGTGAGGTTTTTGGTTATAATGTCCACCTGCTTTTTCAAGTAGCTATGAAAGCTAACACAGCGAACCTGTCTCTCCTGCTTATTTCTCTTAAGGAACAGCAGCCAATATTACTGCTGCTGTTTATTTGGCCAGTTCAAGGGACAAACATATGCATCATGAATGTCCAGCATGGAGGACTGCCCATGTTGAGGTGAGCAGATTCTCACATAATACAATTTCTTTTTTATAAGAGTGCTTAAAACCTCTCTTCCCCAGCTAATTACCTGAGAAAAGGAAACAAAAATGACAGATATACTTAGAAGAATGTTACCAGTGCCAAATCAGAAGCATAAAATTAGCCTATTTTAGGATTGCATTTGCCTATGCAACTTTAATTCAGTTCCTTGCAACTTTAATTCAGTTCCTTGTGTATATTAGTAAGGCTAGTATATTATGTATATTAGTAAGGCACTGAAATCCTAGCTTCCTTGATGCCGGTGGGCTATTTGCCACGGATTTCAGAAATGCCAGTATTTCACCCAGTCTTCACCTACATGCTTCCAAATTTCAGATGCAGATTTTAACATGAGGTTGTTTACAGAGGTCTGAATGAAAGTATCTTTTTCCCCTATATATGCAGTGTGTGGCCCAGCGTCTTACTTACTGCACACATATACAACTTACATTGAGTGCAGGATTTAAAATTCCTCATGGCTGTTTTTCATCACAAAACCTTATCGTTCTCCTGAGTCTTGTATGTGTTATGAATGCATCTTTAGACTGGTTTGTGAAGCACCTGCACCACCAGTTCTGTTTTGTAGATTGGAACCTGGGGCACAGAGAACTACACATAGATTTGCCCAATGTCCTCTAATTCTAAGCTCTGAATTATGCATAGGTCTGATTTATTCGGAATCTTCAGTGTTGTATGGTTAGAGCAATGTTCCTGTTCGTCTTAGTTTCTGTTACGAGCTCCCACCATTTCTGCAATTCAAGCTCCATTTATTCTGAGTTGGGCATCCAGGAAATAAAGTTCACTTAGATTAGTGGTCACCTATAGAAAGTCTGATGTAATTGCCAAATCTGTCAAAGGACATAGAGCAGAAACCAGAAATCCTTCTGCCTGCGTGTCCAGACTCACTACCTAGCACGGGAGCAACAAATGAGACGCCTCAGAGAGCTGAACCCAATGCTGTCCTCTACCCAGGGGGAGTTTGACCTTTCTTGTCCCACCTCACTTGGAAGTATCCTGACTACAAACCTACAAACTATCGGACTGGTGCATAAGAAAATGCAAAGACAATGAAAAAATGCCAGATCGAGATTCACTGTGCCCTGCATGGGTGAAACGCGATAAAGTCAATAGGAGTGCTGTCAGTCAAATGAGGACCAGGCTTAGCTTGGGCAACACTTATTTGCCGAAAAACCAGGCGATGCTTGAGTACAGCTATGCATTAGGAATCCAGGATTTACTGATTTAACACTTGGCTTTTTCATCCTTCTTAAAGTGTTCCTATGACATCATATTTGAGTGCTCTCATTGATTAACTCTCTGAATCCATCTCTGTGAGGCATCTTATCCGTGGCTTTTGTGGACTGTTAAATTAAATGAATGGTTTAGCGACAAACCGATTGGGATTAATCAATTGACTAAAACAACTGCATGGAGAATGTGTGCATAGAACAGGCTTGGAAATGGTTTCTAGTAATCAGAAGTCGAGACCTGCAGCTGCTGTGTGCTGATGATAACAGAGATAACAAATAGCTTATCTAGCTTATCTGGACCCAGGTGCACTCCATTCATATGCAAACGATATGTCAGGAGCAAATGCATTTGTTGACTCAATCGACTGCAATTGACCATAATGAGTTGAATCTCTTCTGAAAAGCACCAGTTGTGTATGTTAACCTGACGAAAAATATTACAGGGCTTGAACCTGTCAGAAAAAGACAGAAGCACTGAAAGAGACATTTGTGGGAAACTGTAGATAGGATTCTCAAACAGTGGTAGTAAATTACTGAAAATGTGATGTGTGATGATGTACTTAAGCTACAAGAATTCACACAATCATTAATCCTGAGATTTCCCTATGAATCACTTGTTTGCTATTAAGGACCAGGGATATCTGTAGCTTTTGCTTATAAAGAGTGCAGAAGAGTATTACCTGAAACCCACTAAAAAAAAAGCTAATTAATGTGATGTCAGGTTCACTAATCACTTGGGAGTAAACAAAACAAATGACTCTTGATTGTGCAGGAAAAAATATTCATTTACAAGGAACCTAATGCACAAAAATTGGAATTGCAGCTGCAACTAGCATGGATATTCCGTAACGTAATTTTAATTAGTCACATTTTCCTGTATGGAAGAAAAATTTCCTGTTGCTGAAGGTATTTCTTACAACCTGTTTGAATACATTACCGAGAAGTAAGAACCACAGAGAAACAATGATCTACAGTGCTCAGTGCAAGGGCCACAGCAAACAGCCTTGGCACTTGGACTGTCACCTCTTCAGCTGCCCAGCTCCAAAGGGCCTCCCACCAGCATCTCCTCTCGCTATGCCTTACAGTTTTCTCCACCCTGCTTAGCCACTAGCGTACAGAACAGCACGTGTGACAGGGATGCATTCATTGCGCGAGTGCCTCATTGAATGGTTGTGGAGCGAAAGAGTAGCAAGAGCCAAGGGTTACTGCTGCTGCTCAAACAAAGAGATGTTCAGGTTCACAGAGGGAGTCTGAAATTTTAAGACCCAAAAAGAGTAACAGAGATGAGTACAGATACTGGAAGAGGGCTCTGTGACCAATGGACCTCCTCAGAAGACGGGACCATCCTGCCTTTGCATTTACATGCAGGCACTTAGAAATCTGCATTATCAGCAAGCAAATATCCGGGCAAATATTTGCATTCACACTGAACTTGGCATAAGGTAATGCAGTAAGCGCTCAGTCAAGGATGATGAGCGCAGCTGAAAGCCTGAAGGAACTCCTTCTAAATGTTAGAGTATACTTGTGGTGACATTTTCAAATGCAATCTCAACAGTTGCACGTCCCTCATAACATGCATGAGCTGTGTCTTCCTGCAAAGCCTGCAGCAGAAGGAAGAGCACACGAAAACCAGGTAATTATAGCCTAGGGGCCTATTATATTAATTAATTATATTAATTTTCAAATTTGTTTCTGCAGACAACCCTTCTGCAACACCAGTGCAGGTTTTGCTGGGCACCATGAACTCAGGGATATGCTCTAACTGTGATTCCAGGTCCTGAAGTTGCTCCTCAGCCCTTTATCCAGGTAAAATTTCCATTTAAGCCAAGGGAAAGTTTTGCACCAAAAAATGATTAAATAAAGCAGCTCTCGTCTTTCTGCTGGAGACCCCACTTCCCAGCCTTTGACCTGCCTCTGTGATATGAGCCTCGCTCCTCATTTGAATTTCTGGAGGACTCCCAATGCTCACAGAGCTGTCATACAGGGCTCACAACCCTACACAAGGCATTGACAGCTTAGTTTGGACACGACTGAAATCACTGACAACACCAGTGACTGGCTGCTCCACTATCTCTCTATATTACTCCTGCTCCAACATAAAAAGTGAGAATATTTCATTGCCTGCACTGCAAAACATACAGGTGATGTTCTTAAATCAATGAGGACCTTTTGCGAATTCCTATTGACTGCTGCGAAGTCATCGGCCAGTAACTGGGTAAATGAAGCTACATTCTAAAATGTATTTTTGGACATTCACTTTGACAAGCAAATAACAGTTTAGTTTCTTTCCTTGCGTACTAGTGAATGAAAATAGCAAAAAAAAAAAAAAAGGTCTGATTTCACCACAGAAAATGAGAACAGACTTACTGGGTTTGTAAAAATAACAAAGGGAGAACTGACAAGCTCCTACCCCAGTTTTACTGTTCTTTTGAAACGGAGAGCAAATCACCTCTAGACCCAAGCATGGGCATTTTGAATCCGAATACACACGTCAGAACTCAAGCCCTCTCATTACACAAACCAATAACCTCCAAAGGCAGGGTGAAAGCTGGGATGGAGGACGCAATCTCCAGTGCTCATCTGAGACTGAGTAAAGAAGAAGGTGTATTTTATGCTTTATTATTGCACTCAATTTAGATTCCACAGGTTAATTTACAAGAACTTCACTCGGAGACACAAAATAGAAGAAAAACTAAGACGGAAGCATCAGGAAGCCTACTTCACTTAACATTAGATCCTCAGACACGTTCTGATTTTCACACCCTTACCTGGAGTAGCACTGGAGACTGTTGGCCACTGCTGATCAGGCCCTCCTGGTCCACCACGCAGAACTCCTGCCTCCTCCATATGCACAGCACTGAAGAAGTACATTACCACAATTAGATTATACAGTTGCCCTCTGCCCTGGGCTTTATAACATTCTCCTTTCTTGACCTTCAGATGTCATAACTGTTTGTCGCTGTGCAACTACTGCTGTAGTATTGCATGACGCTACCAAATTCTGCTGGAGCACTAGAGAACTAGCTATTTTGACTTGCAAAATTTGTCTTTGATTATTTACTAAGCAAAGCTGTGGAATAATTTATAAAACAAACATACCTGCAGGACACTTTGCTTTCATTGACTGGAAGTCGCTAAGAAGGAAGTTACACACCTTCTTTGCTGTTATGATGTACTAACATTAAAGCAAACGATAAAAAGTCGGCGGAGTTGGTTCTGAGCTTCTGTCATTACGCTACTTTAACACATCTCACTTTCTTGGGTTACTTTCTGCTTCTCACAAGCAATTCAGAAAGAGAAAGGCATTTTTTCAAATGCAGAAACCAACACAGAAATTTTATGGTTTCACATCGTGAGCACTTGTCCTTGACAGCATCAATTTGGGTATTAGCCAGCACCTTACATGGAAGGAAAAGAAAAAAATCTGCTACTTTTAATGCAAAACTAGGCACTTATTTGTGTGCAAGTCCTTAGAGAAACTGTGACCGTGTCCCTGGCTCTGCTCATTTGCTTCTCAGCTCCCTTCCACACTCCCAGATGAATTCAATGGGCAGTTTCAAGCAAACGTGGCAGATGTCAAGGGTTCTATGGATACCAAATTCCTACAAGTTTTATGAAAAAACCAGCATTTTATGAAAATCATCGTCTGGACAGGTCACACAGGCTCAGATCCTGAGATTTCAGGTAAGGACAGGGGCTGCTGATGTGAGAGAACAGAGAAACACATAACATTTCTCAGAAGGGCTCTGTTAGCTGCCCTGATTGTGGGACGAATTGCTTCTAAATGAGTTCTGACCTTTCATTTATGGTTCAAGTAACTTCAAGCAAGATCTCGAACTCTGTATAGAAAGGAACGTGGATCCACAGGATCACATTGGGAATACACAAGAGCATGCCTGAATCTGAGGACCGGTAGAAAAGATGCTTGGTAGGCAGGCAAGGTAGGCAGGAGAATTGCTGTGTCAGGATCCTGCTCCCCAAACCGTTTATTCATTTTACGGTAAGCAGGCAGGGATTAAAAAAACCCAAGCACTCAGCAGGAACATAAAAGAAACCGGTTTGCTCAAGAATTGCCAGTTGCCAAAGAATGAAGCTTGTTCTTTCTTCCTTTCGTTCTGGTCCCTGAGATTTAGGTTCCTTTTTAAACAGCAGCCCAAAGTGAGCTGGAGAGGTACACCGTGCCCTCACCCACATGAAGCACAGTCTCAGGGATGGACAGTCTGAATCTGAGTTTTGGACTTCAACCTTATGAAAACTCTTCAGTCCTGTGGATAATGGATAAAAGGTGATGACTACAGTCCCATTGCACCAACAATTTTGGGAAAAGCATACCATTCTGCGCTTTGTAGTGCCACTAGGAATTACTGCAGCCTTATAATTGCATCTAAACCTGTAAGGTAGCCTTATTAATCATGTCAGATTACACTGGAATATATAATCAGTTTTCTAATCTGCTCAGGAAGGGAGAGCAAAGATACTATTTTATTTAGGCCTTACAAAACCAACTTGATTATAATTCCTTTTTCCCAGGTGTACTGAGTCACAAATTATAGCACAGACTGCTCCTGATGTCAGGCAGAGGACTTTCAAAGATGTCTAAAGAGATTTGGACACAACTCCACTTTTCCTTCTTTGAAAATCCATCTCATATCTTCAAAATGTCCTTTAAACTGTGTTAATCATCTTGGTTGCACCATGTGGTTAATAAACTGACTGCAGGAGCAGCATACTTTTACGGTAAAGAGAGACAACAAGATGGAAAATGCATCAACGCTGCAGTCTATTGAAACATATCAGCGTAGATGATTACAGGGAGCTGTAAAGTAAACAAAAAGTGTATAATCACAGTTGAATAATTCAATAATTGCAGCAATTATGCCTTGACAGTCAACGTATAAAAAGGCAGGAGGTAAACACAAAAAAAGCACAGACCTGTGGTAGTATAATAATAGCATAAGATGCAGTCAGACCGAATCTGTAATGCTCGAAGATTGGAAGTGACAGCAGCAAAATTTAGGTGCTTTCCATCTCAATGTGCACTTTAGGGCATCAGAGGAGCCAGACAGCTTTGTCCTCTTCACAGAGGACAAAGACAGAATTTCCCTTCTTGCGGGGAAACACCATACATACCTTTGCATTCCTGCCCTTAGGGATGCAGAGTAGCGCCAGTCAGGATTGGGGTGTTTTGGCTGTAGAAACAAAAGCCCAGGATAACGTTGTTAATGTATGCTAAACGTGCTGAAAAGCATATGCATCTGGCTAATTTTGTCAGAAGAGTCTATATGGAGCTACTCAGTTTTTGTGAACATTCAGAACTGCCAAATTCTTCTACAAATCTAAAGAAGCTTTCAAATGGGCACCCGGAGATTGTCTCTGCCACAAAGAAACCTGTTTGCATGCCAAGGCCTTTGGCTAGAGGTGATCCCTGTGGACCGACATTTAATGCTGGAAACGGTGAACAATTATTTCATACATTCATTAACATTCTGGGCATAGGAAAGAAAACAATCATAAATCCATAAGACACATTGTTTGTTTACCTGATAAGCCGAGGAGCTCCTGCACTGAACAGCATCTGCCTAAGGACGTATAAAATAGAGCCCCATGTGAAGGGGACACGAGGGGTAGTTTGTCTGCTGTGAGGCTTCTGCTTGCATTTAGTGCACCGCAGAGGACTGCACTGGATTGTATCAGAGCTGTGGACTGCGGCAAGTCTTTTATCAAAGGCAGACATGCTCTTTTGTAATACCAAGAACTACTACATTCTCCGTATTCATGAGAGGGCATAAGAGGTGGAGGAGAAAAATAGCCAGCAATAGTCGCTGACCAACAAACTTCAGCATATGCTGACCTGCTGCGGAATGGCTTGCTAAATAAGGAGATAATTAAGAAATCCTCTGTTGATCAAAAATTGCTCCAGAAAATCTCTTTTGCATTGTCATGGGACCATCACAATAATTTTCAGCTACAGCCAATGAATGCAAGCTCAGGTCCTTTAAAATGAAGCCCTAAGCACACAAGAAGGTTATAGCTCAGAATTCTGAAGACATTGTTCTGCAGGTGATATCACAGCCAGTGCTTAACTTTAGGCCCTCGAATTCAACATAAGTTCTCTCTACACTCATTCCTGGCCTGCCTCATATAGTGCTAAACACACAAATAATATATGACAGTAATGGTTTAATTTTCTTCAAGCTATGGAGGCAGGTCAGAAGTGAATTTTGTCCCATTACTTGAAAGAGAAAAAGAAAGTGTTGAATGCTCTGAATTATTTAAAGCCAACTCTGTCTTTCCTCTTGAGGTTTGGGGTATGCTTTTCCCTGGATCAATAGGTTTTATTCAAATAAAAATGGAGCAATTACAACTCACGCTATCGCTCTCACCATACTTCCCCGGTCCAGCATCACTCAAGAGCGAGATGCTCTTGGATGATGCACATCTTAGTGTTCTTTATGGTCTGAGTTACACAAAAGGGAGGAGGCTGCTATTTGCAACCACACATTAAACATCTGTGCTAGCAATTTCCTTCCCATTTAGCCCCCGGTTTTCTGGCATGCTCAGGTTCTGCTGAGTTTAGCAGAAAGTGGCTTGACAAGGAGCCCATTATGCATGGAGTATTCTAGTATTTTCTGATTCATTCCATTTTGGCCCCAGTCCCAGGGATGTCAAAGCAATTCTAAAGTCAACCATGTAGTAACAGTCAATGAAAGAGGATACAAAATAATACACACTGATCAGATACTCTCCTGAGTTTGCCTTTCTTCACGTATGAAGATTTGACACCAAAAGATTTGGTTTTTCCTCTGCTGGGGATCTTCTTATAGCAGGGGAACTGCCAGGCTGGGGGGAAAAGCCCCTTTGCTCCTTTTTGCAACGGGAGAGGTGCAGGTCACCAATTTGCACAGGCTCATAGGCAGTGTGAGGAGGAGGAAATCTTACCACAGTGCCAAGCAAAACACAGATGAAGTAAGACTACATCAAAGAGCTGGAAATGTCTGGCACGAGTTGGGTAGGAGTGAGAAAAGAGGAAAACGGCCACTTGCTCGCCTCATATAGATTTTTGGTTTCCAGCTGAGAGCTTTCCAGCTCCTGGCTAGAAGACAAAAATCTATGTTATGTTGCAGCGGGAACTTTCAGACACCGGATCGTAAATGGGTGATGATGGCAGGAGAAACTCATCGGTTAGAAATTCATCATTCATTCCCTCCACATGCATGGACCAACATTCACCACGTCAATACAACAGAAACGGCAGCAATTAGGAGACTCTGGTCTTTTCAAAGGTTACAAACCAGAAGCTGTGCTATCGTGTAGTGACTCCCAAACACTTTGCTATTTGCTATTACTCTTTAGGCAGGGCTGTAGGGCTGCTCCCAGAGGGGCAGAAGGCAGAAGGAGGGGACAGGATCAGAAAAAGATACTCTGGAGATGGAAAGATCTATTGCCACAGTTGACTTTCAGACACTTTCAGGGGCTTTTTTTTGTTTTGTTTTTAATGGTGAAAAATTCAATGTCTGCGACTTCTCTGCTTTTGAAGTCTTCACAGGATGAACAGGAGGAGTAGGCAGTTGGGCAGCAGTCCGCCTTTGTCCAGACCTATTCTCACCCAGTTTTACTGTCTGCACACTGCTTGACTGGGAACTTTCAGACCTCAGCAAGACATGCAAGTTTGTCCTGCACTTGTGTTATCACAGGTCAACGTCCTACGACTGGCAAAATTGGTGAAATTCCAATTTTGTCAGTGTAACGGGCTTCTCCTTTTGTTCTGCTACAGACCATAATTCTTTAAGATCCTCTGGTCATAAGAGAAAAGCTGTTTCAATACCTCTTTAAAAGAGATTGGGCAATTAGGAGCAAGAAAAGCAAAAAAGCATGACCAATAATAGAAGTGTCAGCATAGCAGAAGCAGCAAGCCTGCTCAGTAGTATCTTTCCCCAGCTCAGATGCAGCAGTGTTGCTTCTCATAGATTCATCAGGCACTCACAGTCTGCATGCTTGGGTTGGCTTCTATCTCTGGCTATGAACAGTCCACCTTTACCGGACCATCCATTGAAACCTGCCACATTGACTTGTGCCGTCTCATAGCACACCATCACTGGCATGGCATGATATGGCCCATCTCAAAGCAAAGCAGTGTCTGCAGCACAGTCCCAGGGGACAGGAATCTGCACAGCAGCTGCCAATGGGCTCCTCTGCAAAGCCCTGTCACAGGCTTTGCTGTGAAAAGTGTAGCTGTGTCATAACTCAACACGACCAGAACAAGGTACAGCTGGCCAGGAAGCACGAGTACAGAGAGGAAGCACAGAGAGGAATACAGACTCTGAAGCAGTCCGGATGCTTCCCAGTTGTATATCCCCATACTCTGGCTATGTCACATAATGCTGATGAAGATAACATTGTCTCCCTTTTATCTGCCCAGCTCCCAACTCATTACAAGACCTTGTTTATCACATGCCGGCCCATTCTACTAACTCTGAAGTAATCTTAGACTGCCATTTCGCTCAGAGATTTTTGGAGGCCGTGTATCAAGTCCAGTGGTCCTGTCCGTGCCACTCATCAGTGGAGTCGAGGGAAATCACACCATCCAGCACAGAAGTAATCAACCATTCCCAGTTTCTCCCGTCAGTTGCTGTTTCTGATTTAGTAACAGCACACATCATCATAGTTGTGAGATGAGTCAAAATCTGTCCAGGTGCCTACACAAGTGGTTGGCCCTGCGCTAGGTGAACACCTCACGCCAGCAGTTTGGCTCCTGATGATTCTTCCAGGCACCAGGGCTACATTTGGCCAGCCACATCACCACAAGCATTAATGTGACTAGTCATACACAACAAACGCTATTTGAAAGCCTGGTAAACAAAGTAAGTGTAGAACATAAACCACAGCTACCTTAGTAGCAAAAAAGCTCGTGTAAAATTTCACACAGTTGTCTTCAAATTGCGCAGCACGGTTAATTTAAGAATCATTTCATCAGCTCATGCAGAATAAAGTTAGCTGAAAATACACGGTTACAAACATTTTGCTCGGTTCTCTTTTTCAGCTAAGACTTTAACACCATGAGGATTTGTCCCTGGGATAGAAGGAATTTCTAAATTTGTGTAATGTTGTCCTGATCCTGTATTCATGAAAATCAATGCAAAGGCCACCCCTCACTTCGGTGGGTGTTAGAACAGGGCCTGCTGGAGGTAGAGAAGTGTGAATCAAACATTTACAAACACTTACCAGATGATAAAGCTGCTAAAAGCATCCCACTCCATCCCTATTTCCACACAAATGCACGACAAAATGACATAAGGTGTATTTATCAAATATATCCGCTTTGAAGCAATAATAAAAGGCTTTTAGAACCCCTGGCCGCATACAGCTCTGCTTATTTTCCATCAACAAGATGCTGACAGATGTGGGGAAACAGAGGCTTCTATTCCCGATTTCCTTCTGTAAATGTTTAGAATTAATTTGATGTGGAGAACAAACTATTTATAGACTGAACATGTGTTTATCATACAAGAAATCAGAATGGAAACTAGAAAAGGGTGTAATTCAGAAGCCCAAAGATTTTCTTCCTGGTAGTGTTTATTTGCATTCCTAACTCTGAGAAAACTAAGGTGAAGGGAAGGCAAGTACATCTGTAAAGTATATTTAATGAGTTCCAAGAGTAAGAAAACTCCTCTGGTTAATATTGGATGCAAATTTCTGCTGGCACAGCCGTAAGCATCAAACCAAGAGTCTTGAAGCACAGGAGCACTGTCCCTGCTTAGCAGAACACGTTCAGATGCCACCAGTAAACAGAAGACCAAACATTTGTAGTTAACACTTACAGTGTCAGTGGGGCTGGAGAATTTCTTAAAGGCTTAAGTTCTTGAACTGAGATTGCAAGATATTCTACCACTAATACCTTTAAAGCCTCTGCGAGAAATCTCTTGCAAAGATTGCTCCAGACAATGCTGTGGCTTTACTAGATTCAGACACTTCAAAACATGCTTGCTTTTTAAAGCAGTGTCAAGATGTGTTCGACTCAAATGTTGTTTGGGTTTCAGCAAGCTTGTTTTGAAGTGCAAAATCCAGAGGAAGAGCCAGAAGCAGAGCAAACAGCCATAAAACTCCAATGAACCCCTGAGCCTTGCCATCAGTAACATGCAGCTTTTGTTTCACTTTCCGACAAGTGCACATAGCGCACCATGCAAATTTATTTACGAATGTAAATACGTCGGCCACACATGTCACCACATATAAAAGGGCACAGGGAAATGTATAATCAGAAGAGCTGATATCTATCAAGTATCCAGACTGCCCATTCATCATTAGGAATGTGCCAGGCTGCCTTCTGGGGCAGAAAACTTCTGTTAAAACATACGTTGGCTTGATTGTTATTCCCTGCATTGAAGGGAAAAGGCTGTCATGAGATGCAAGATATAATGAGAGCTTAAATGCACAGAACGTTAAGAACAAGATGGGAGAGATGAAAATACAAACCAAGGACCAGATACTAACTACTCAGGCATCCCTCAGCATCTTCACAGGCATATGAGGAAAGGGACTCCAGACTAAAGCACTGAAACCTTTCCTGAAAATGACGGATCATCACTGCAGCATTGCCCAGCAAAAAAAGAAATCACATCTTCACCCACGCCCTTCACATTTGCGTGCATCCCCCTTTTGAAATGCAGGAGTCCAGGCTGCTCAGAACCTCGCACAGCGCCAGCGATAAAGCTACAGTATGTTGCTATCCCTGTGTTTTGTCTGCGCTGCCTGCCTGGTCACCCTGCAGCAGTTATTTAGCTGATGAGAGAGCGATACCCATTAACCCCACGTTCTGATCCTCATCACCAGAATCCTGCCAGCAATAACTGTTTCTAAGGTTTTCAGCGAAGCTGTGTTAGTACATTTCTTCTTTTACAAAACGCACTTGGCTTGAGATACTCATAAATCTATAAACCACCATACAGGCAAGCAGGGTAAACGCAAAAGCACAGGCTGTCTCGCAGAAACAAGTTCCCACTCTACCATCACAACAGCAGCAGTACAAGTAAGAACAGTCGCACAGGAATCGGCGCTTCAACAGATACAAAGAGTTCCTTACCAAACCTTAATACACTGGGTTTTCCCTTCCACTGCATCCTTCTAATAACCCAATGAAGTCAGTCACACCTTAGTGTAAAGTAATTATTAGCATCTTTGACCTTGCTTGTCAATATGAAAAGGACTAAGACCTTATTGCATCGAGTGTTATTCAGCTTAACCCCAAATAAGTCTGAAACATTTTTCCTTCTACTGTATAAACATTTGCAAAACATTAGCCTCCGTGTAACCCTATGCACAATACGCATGCACAGAAAGCCCATTCACCTGGTCCCATCCTCACCACTGAACAACTACAGATCCATTTCCAAAAACCATTAAAAAAACCCCAAAGACCCGTTCACATTATCCAAAAGTAACATACACATCAGAGATCAACTTTCTAAATCAACGCAAGGACAATGATGCCAGCTGCTATGCTTCACAGGTGAAGGCACGGGCTTTTAAAGACTGATTGAAGTTCACTTCAACTGAAAAGAGAACCCCATTTCTCTGAAGATCTAGTAATACAACGATCATTATCCTTAAATAGTATAATGTGATGTTGCCAAGCAATGGATGGCATTTTCAGTGCATATGCTGAGCTGGAAACAAGGGAAAGACAGGATTTTATAGTACGTCGTTAGCTAGGAACCAGTATTTAGTGCGTGCCATTACATTCACCCATTTTCTCATGTACACCTGGCATCGATATATCTCCACAGCGTGTACTACTACAGGACAGTTTAAGAAGCCAAGACCTAAGAATAGAACTTGTGATAAGTAGAACTTGTCAGAATTTCCCCTCTAAGTCATACAGGACTATTTGAATAATTGATTGCTCTTTTGGATCATAACTCCACACAGGCAGGCATCCCTTAGTTCGTCCTATACATCTTTCTACTTTTGTACTCCCAGTTCTGGGCTGACTTTGCTGCCACTGCCTGATCTGCACCCGTGTTCAAAACTTGCTAATTCATTGCATTCAATGGAGTGATCCCTAAAATGTGACAGGAATCTCTGTTCAACTAATTTCCTACTGGTCTTGCATCCAAAGTGAAGCTGTTTTCAATTATTGCTCCCCTTGTTTTTTCTCCAGAAAATCAGATGTAAGGTGTACATTTCACTGTTTGATTCTTCAGCTTATAGAGTATGTCTCATGTTCCCTCCTATATCAAACAGGTTCCAGGCATTTTATTGTACTCACAAAGACTTTAAGGCACAAAAAATGTGTAGTAAGAGAAAAAATACCTCTCCCATACCCTGCCACTGTGATTTATTGAAAAACACTGCATTACCTTTAAATGGATTAGTTTTGAAATGATAATCATTACTCTCTAAAAGAATTTTTATAGAAGACTCCCTGGTCCTTAAGATTTGTGCGTATTTGTATAACTAAAGAAGAGCTGCAAAAGATGATAATGTCTTCGTATGTGAGTAAGTAGAAAGAAACAAGGAAAGAAGTTATATTGCTGCAGCAACAAGTCAGGCTCCTTTCCATCGCACCACAGTAACTCCCCTAGTTTTCCCACGTCTGGAGGCATAGCACACATTAATGCACATCCTGATCTTACGTCTGCCACAACTGTAGGGTACAAACAACACATAGCAATTGCAAAATTTTCCTTTTGTGAACCAGAACGAGTCTCTCCTGTGAGCGCTTCTGGGTTTAGTTGCAATATACGCAGAAAGGAAACTGGAGAGAGCAGGCAAACCGCACACTAACTGCAGACTGCCTGTGTGCTAGCATAAAGCAGCCATTAATTCTTCACTGTGGGAAAAGATTGAAAAGGTTAATACACTGCTGGTCAAACCATCGGTATTAAACAATTTCCAATGGCAACCCAGCAGGTTAGGAGTTGTCACGCTGTAACCTAACGATGGTAACTCGCTGTAATTCTCTACAAACGTGTCACTGGGTTGTCACCGTCCGGAAAGCACGAAATGCAGCATTGGGTAGAACAAACATTATCGAAGGAGGGACTGCAGTTTTCAGACAACTAAAACATGCCCACATTAGTAAGCAAAGCATATTATTGCAATGACCTACATTCAACAGCTCTGCCTAGGTATGAAATCAATGAAGTAGCAAACATCTATAATTGCCATAATCTAATATATTTATTTCCAGGCTAATCACTTTTTTTTTTTAACCTTTCCCCGCCATATTAGTTTTAGCATTAAAAATTTAAGACGACGTGTGTCATTCCCTAGCACTCTGTGGCAGCAGGCAATTTTAGATCCATAAGAGAACAGGGAAGGAGGCAACACTCTACACAGCATACGCTGCAAAAATGAGGTGAATCTCAAACAAGAGACACATATACTGAACTTACCAAATGGACCCTGAAAGTCCCAGTATTTACCTAGAAACAAAACGCATTGCACAGATTAGAATTCATTACGACCATGTTTCGCAGCTGTCTGCCAGCGAGCCCAAAAGGTAATACGCTTAATCTGCGTTTTCCAGTTTGAACCTCTGCTTAGGTATAGACGTGCTCAGAGCACCGTGCTGACCATTTATCAACGTAGCCTCACCTCATTAGGAGTAATGGAGTCATTTTTAAGTATGATCAAGTTTTGTGCACTCTGCCCACTCTGTCCTGTCAGATGCCTCTCAGTCATCACTGCAGAGGGACCAGTTCCTGTTGGGCCACAGGTATTGTAAAACATGAAAGTGTCGCTTCCTGATCCTGCAGTTAGGCAGGCCTTATAGCAGTAGGTCTTAGTGAGAGACCCATTGCCCCTCACTTCAATGAAATGGGGTTGTACTTTTAAACCGTGGGGCAACCTAGCATCGATGTTGTTGTTGGCCTGCTTGTACAATTCAGCAGGGCACTGTTCTCTGACCCCACAGAACCCTGCACAGCAGGAGTCCCCGTACAGACTGTATCTGTAGCACTTGATAACAGTGAGCCCAATGATTGTGAAAAGGAAAACGAAGGAGATGGCGCTCAAAGCGATAATGAGATAAAGAGTGATCTCTGAGTAACTGCTCGGACTTTTAAAGTGCCTTCTTGTATCAGGGATGATTTTGGAAACTCTGTCCACCACGGCAACAGTGATGGCTACTGATGAGGACATCGGTGGGTCTCCATTGTCTCTCACCTCCACTGTCAGGTTGAAAGTAGGTGCGCTGTCCTCCCCCAGTTTGCGAGTAGTCCTAATCTCCCCAGTATGGAGCTCTATCCTGAACAAACCCGGATCTGAGGTTTGCACCAGGTAGAAGAACAACCAAGCATTTTGTCCTGAGTCCCCATCAATGGCTATAATTTTGGTTACCAAATATCCAGCATACGCCGAGCGTGGGATCATCTCCAGGGCTGCTGAAGTGTTGGTTGAGGTAGGGTACAAAATCTGTGGAGCATGGTCATTCTCGTCCACCACGTAGATGTGGACAGCGACAGTGCTGCTCAGTGGTGGGATCCCAGCATCCTTAGCCTGGACGATCACCTGGAACTCTCTCAGTGTCTCATAGTCGAAGGACCTGACAGCATACATGTTGCCGCTATCAGATTTAATGGAGACATAGGAGGTGACAGGTAGCCCTTCAATCTCCCCACCTAGTAAAGAATAGGATACATAGGCATTTTCGGCAACATCTGGGTCAGTGGCTTTGATAGTGCACAGCAATGCTCCAAGCGGGTTGTTCTCAGGGATGTAAACAGAGTACACAGGTTCCTCAAAGTGTGGAGGATTGTCATTGATGTCAGAAATCTCCACATGGATCACCTTCTGGGAGGAGAGAGGGGGGCTCCCAGAGTCGGTAGCCGTAACTGTGATGTTGTAGGCAGCTGCTTTCTCATGGTCCAGTTTGCCCTGGGTGATCAAGGTGTAGGAGTTCTTGAAAGAGTTGAGGGTGAAGGGGAGGCCGGGGGGAATACGCAGACTCACCTGCTTGTTCAGCCCCGAGTCCTGATCAGTGACACTCATCAGGGCCACCACAGTTCCTGCCTTTGCATCCTCTGGCACTGGGCTGTACAGGGATGTCAGGACCACCTCAGGAACATTATCATTGGCATCCACAATGTTGACGAGCACCTTGCAGTGCCCAGCCATAGAGACAGGGCCCTGATCAGTGGCTTGCACATAGATTTCATAGGAGGAGGCCTCCTCATAGTCCAAGGTACCATTAACCCGCACCTCCCCTGAGTGTGGGTCCACACTAAAGAGCTGCCTCACCTTCTGTGGGGTGTAGCTGCCAAAGGAGTAGATCACATCCCCATTGGAGCCCTCATCGGGATCTGAGGCATTGAGTTTAACCACCAGCGTGCCAGGCAGGGCATTCTCCAGAAGGCTCACGGTGTAGGTGGAACGGTCAAAGGCAGGTGGGTTGTCATTGGTATCCACAACTCGCACGGAGATCTGAGCCGTACCGGACTTGGGGGGGTCCCCACCATCCACAGCAGTAAGCACCAGCTGCTGCAGGGCACTCTGCTCCCGGTCCAGTGGTTGCTGCAGCACCAGCTCCAGGAGCTTGCTGCCACTCTGGAAGCCTTTAAGGTCCAGGGCAAAGTGGCGGCTGGGGCTGAGCTGGTAGCTCTGCACGGAGTTGGTGCCAACATCAGGGTCCTGGGCACTCTCGATGTGGAAGCGGGCGCCGGGCACAGCAGACTCGCTGATCTCCAGCCGGTAATCCTGGCGGGGGAAGTGTGGCGCGTTGTCGTTAATGTCCAGCACCTCCACCTCCACGTTGTGCACCTCTATGGGCTGCTCGATGACCAACTCCAGGCTGAGGAAGCAGGCTGGGCTCAGCTCGCAGAGCACCTCGCGGTCCATGCGCTCCCGCACCAGCAGCACCCCGCGGCCCAGCTCCAGCTCCAGGTACTGCCGGCCGTTACCCGAGGTAAGCCGCGCTCCCCTGGCCGCCAGTCGCCGCGGATCCACGCCCAGGTCGTTCGCCACGCTGCCCACGAAGGCGCCGTGCGGCAGCTCCTCCCGCACCGAGTAGCGGAGCGGCCCGCCCGCCGCCCGCCCGGCGCTCAGCCCCAGCAGCAGCAGGCCCAGCAC
>VZSC01011357.1:104041-131045 GCA_013398225.1 Steatornis caripensis
GGGGGGGTGGGGAGCGGGGCGGGGAGAAGGGCCGCAAACCGCCCGCACTTGTGGACCTGCTGCTGCAGTGCTGAAGTACGTCCGCTTGGGAGGGTTAAATCAGCGCAGGGCCGAAAAAAAAGACGGGCCTCCAGCCAGGTCTGGTGCCGTCTGTTTGTTGCTGCAGGATCTTTGACGACCTCTTTCTTGGAGACCTGCCCCCCTGCTCGCTCGGAGATTCATCCTTGCTGCAGCACCGTCCCTCTGGCCAACTTCCGCGGGCCCCCCTGCGCCGCTTCCGTCCTCCTCCTGTCCAGATCCCACCCGCCCTTGCTGCAGCCACCATGCCCCAACAGCAGCTCGGCTGGCAGAATTCTGCAAGTCACACCCTCGAGTTGCGAGAGCTTAATGTGGGCTTCAGCTTCTCATCCAATGCAACAGACAGGCTCAAGACGACCAAAGGGCAGCTGGAGAGAAGATGCAACACAATCTGTTTTCCAGTTACAGATTTTCCTCCCCTGCCCTTGTGGTGGAGGACTGACAAGCAGGGCCACAAAATCGAACAACCTCAGCAGTGGGGGAGAGGGTGCTGCAGCTGCAGTAAGTTTTACCCCAATGCCACAAATCTCAGCAAAGACAATAAACTTAAGAATTCATTCACACAACACGTAAGCCACTAAGCTGACATATGTCATGAGACAAACCACAGGACAGAGTCCTGCAGGGGTTCAACTATGTTGCATCTACCACACGGCGCAGAAACTGCTTCTCTGCTAGGATTTCTCTCCCTCTTGGTTTTTCCCTTGCTCACCCCACAAAGTCTTTTGGCATGTCCAATTAATTCTCTAAGGTCTGTCACAGGGAGGGGGTGACCTCGACATTCGGCTTCACTGCGCTTTGCGGGCCTGGGCACCCTTCACCGTGTGGGATGACTTTTCAGAGCACAACCTTATAGTAAAAACCTTTGGGATTTATAGTGTAATGTACCTGATGCACAAACCCCAGAGAACAATTGCCCTAATTTTGACTCAGCACTGCTAAGAACGATTACCAGTCCATCATCTTTTATCAGTGGCCACCGTTATCAGAAGAGACGATATTAAGAACAGGATTACTCCATTTGTATTTTGGCTGATGGGTTCATTTACTTCTCAGCCCATTTTTGTGGCCCAAATATTTGCCCTCATATTTATTCTAACATGCCCAGTACTGCAGTGTCAGCAAATACTGCTGTGGAACCACCCAACCCTGCTTATCTTTTTAAGTAGGATAAACATGTCTGTGCAGACCACGAAGGGCAGATAGAGATGCCAAGTGCCTAGAACATGTGGAAACATGCCCATTTCATCCACTTGTTTAAAGAGGAGCCAAACACTTTAAAAAAAAAAAATCAGTTTCAAATTTTTGGCTAGCTACCCACCTTCAAGATCACAATATTCACAGATTCAGAACAAAATGCCTCGACAGCCTCACAAAAACCCAAACAAAAACCTTGCTAAAAGCTACAAAAAAAGCCGTAGCAGCATTACTATACATGAACTACGCATCCAGGTGTCAAAACAACTTGCAGTCACCATGTAAAACGTGTCCTGAAGGAACACACCCTCAGTTTTCCAGGCAATCAAACAGTGGTTTCATCCAGAGAGTCCACAGATTATCTCTGCCCCACACCTCCCATGTGTACAGTCACAAAGTTCTCTAACAAACACACAGAACACCAACAAAAGGCCAAAAGTCGCAGCAACACTGGCAACACCTAAGGCCCTATCTTAAGGAACGTGTTGGTACAGGCTCTCCTGGAAATGGACAATGCCCGTGCTAAGAGGTGGTGGGAAAACAAAACTCATCTCTGTGGGTAATGCTTTTCTGGCCAAAAGTTGATTTTCCTTATAGCGTGTGAATGAAACACACCAATCACATATCCAGGCGCTTTTAATACTAGCGATGAATCTTTCACACTGTTCCTAGACCCCCTTCTGATAGACATTCAGGTTCTGCTCTAGCGCACTCCAACAGGGTCCCCCAGCAAGGAAGGGCTGACAACTGCCCAAATCCCGGCCCATCTCACTATTTACATGCTACCTAGTTTTGCAAAATACCACAGAATGTAAAACCGAATGGAGGTAGCACACACACTCTTATTGGAGCCAACACATTCCATAATAATTTCATTCCTATCAAACATGTTTCTAAAACCTCAGGTTCTTAGAATTTTTCTCCTAATTTCAGAATCGTAAGTTCTAAGGTTGTCTAGCTTCTTACCTTTTTGTGAGTTTTATAGCACCAATAAAACAGGTACTCTGATTTTATTTTACAAATTAACACTGTAGCTTCGCTTAGATACAGTAGCACTGTACAAGCGTAACATTCTTTCTCAAAATGCTAGCTTTAGTTCATGCTAGTTTTTTAGTTCATGCTGACTACTCGGTTTCTAAGTGCTATACTGCAACTCGTTCTGTTCTGATTAAATGTTCTTCAAATCCCTTTAAATCTATATAAGATTCATCGATGGCCACAATCATTTCAGTTATTTCCATCAGCTTCAGTGGTAATGCTGAGTCAGTCCTGCAGGCCTCAATTTTTAATTCAGGAAAATCTTCCATTGAGAAGACACTTCAGGATCTGGTCTGTAGTAAGATTGATTTTTCTAGTAAAAGGCAAAAATTGAAACACAGAAAAACATAATTTCAGATTCAATTGAACTGAAGCTTAGGGGCTTTCTAGTTTTCCTTTTCCCGGAGTTTTGTTTTCCAGTAATTTCTTGAAATTTCATCTAAGCATCAAATTTTGAAACACCTTCAAAGCTCACTAAATAAAAATATACTCAGTGGGATTGGATCAATCCACCTGAGCAAGAGCATCAGAATCCATCCCTGCAGCAAAACCAGCTGATCAAACATACCAGGCCCAAATATCCATTTGCTGATAAACCTGATAAACCCTGAAGTGATAGGACACTGCCTGTATGCAGTATCTATATACACAGGCCTACTGGGCTTTGCTGACATACAAAAATTGCACCACTTTAATTAGCTCGTTTAGATTAAAAAGCACGAGTCCTTTCATGTGAATACAAACATGCGTGTAGCAAAGAATACACTGATTTTATCAAGTCCTGCAGAAGAAAATTAGGTGTATATCAGGATAGTAATACATTGACATATATCTACGCTAGAGGTCATAGTAATAAAACTATTTTAGTATGAAAAGTCCTCACATTCCTATGCAGGCCTTCCTTGAAACAATTCTACATATAGGTATGCCTGAATTAGTAGAAGTGTAATGCAGTGCCACAGAAATACTTCTGTGCAGATATTTCTCTTGGGAGTGATACAATTACACGCAGATAAAGTTCTGTAGGTATTTAGGGCCTTGAGGAGTTCATCCATTTCAAACCACACCTGTGCAACGAACATTTTTATACAACATTGTAGCTACAATCACCTACATTTGCTCTGGCAGCAAAAAATCTGTGTTCAATTTGCTTCATTGCAGGACACTATGCAGAGTCGTTCCTCTGGCTGTTTCTGACTCTCACGCAGCAAAATGAGAGAGAAAGACCCACTAAAAAACCAGGAACATGTGAAAATGTAACATGTTAATTGAAGAACTCCAAGGTACTTCCACATTCGAAAAGACATTTTGCCTCTTCGTAAATAATTTTAACTTTGGTTAAAACATTGTATCCAACGACTTAGTATCGTGATATAGCTCCTTTCTGTGCTGGGAAAGTCACTAGCTCCAAGGATCAGGCTCTAGATGCTTGCATGTAGTCATGTCAGCACATAAGGTTTTAGCAACAACGAGATTACTTGCATAGCATATAAATGCATGCACGATTTCTGCCCTCTGATAAAACAGCGTACAAAAAAATATGGAGACAAGCCTAGAGAATCCATACACTTTAGCCATTAACAAGGAGGTAAGCAGTGTCACTCAAGAAAGAAAGAAATACATTTTCTCCATGTGCCTGCTTGCATGTGGTGCCTACAAGTTGTCTGCCTTACTTAGAATTAGATCAAATCAAGAGGAGAGGAAGAGCCATCAGTCACAGGCCAGATTACATCAACCACAGTGGGAAACCATACCCGTAAACTGGAAGGGAATGACTCAAATCTGTGGAGTTTCCTATACAGACTTTTTTCCAGTGAGATGGTGGGCTGTAGCACCATCTTGTAGCCCATAGGTACTCATGAGGTCTATGGAAAAAAATCGATAATTGCAGGGGACGCTCACACTACTGCTTCAGTTCAACCCCATCTTTCACTGCACTCTCTTGGGATTCCTGCATTCTTCTGCACTCTACTTAATTTCAGTCACGCCTCCCTCTCCACTCTTCTCTGAAGGACAATATGTACAGGATTGTTTCTGGTGACTTCCCATGTCTCAAGTACTGTCTGATCAGGAAGATAAGGCAATGAAAATGCCGGAGTGAAAGCTCCCTGCCTGACAAGCCTCCACCAGTCTCGACTTAGCAACCTGAGCTCAGAGATCCCAAAATATGAGAGTAGAGTCTGCAGGCAGAACAGAGCCACTGAGCAACTCCTTAAGCAGAGCCCCGCAGCTGAACAAGCTCTCTTTGAGTATATGGTCTGCATTCTCTGTATGTGATTTTCTGCTGATATGGGATTCTCCCGCTTCCTAAAAATACTGGAAAACGCCTGCCTGAGGTAATGTAAACTTCTTGTTTCTACTGCCAACTTCTTTGCTCCTATGTTCAATTCATCTTCCACACCTGAATTTCTTGTTGACAAGTTACCTTTTCACAAGCAACTTGCCTCTCCCTTGTTTGAAATAGACAGGTGTGGTGCCAAGTTGCTCAGTTGGATTGGCTCTGTTCTTTCATATCATTCCCTAAATCCATTTTTCACATTGATATGAATCTAATTGGTGAGAATTTTTTTTTTTTTTTTTATCCCAGCCATCTGAAGCTAGACTATTTAAAACATTGCTGTTATGGGAACCAGGCTGCTAAACAGCCCAGAAAAATCCCGTTTGTATTTAGGTCACAATTTCCTTGCAGTAGTGTACTCGCTGTTATTCTAGAAAATAGCGTGTAAAGAAAAAGAGGTGGTGGGTGGGGACATGGAGAGGGATCTGTGTTGGAAACCTCAATTCAGACAAACAACATATAACAAAAATACATAGAAATATATTTCTTTTCTTCTCCTGGTCACCAGCATACATTCAATTATTTCTCACTTCTACGCTAAAATTTAAGGATGCCTATCTCCCTGACTCATTCTGTTTGTCTTCTGCTATATTTTTCTGATGACTTCAAAACCCTTTCAGTAATTTATTGACCATAATGTCACATGCTGTGCCATTCTAAATGGAAGGACATTAACAACTTGGACATTGACAACGTAACTTTCACCTTTCTAAAGTCACCACAAAGCCTGTAAGAGTGCTACTTCTACGTCCAAATGTCTTCGTGAAGGTTTTGGTTGCTGTGCTTTCCTTTATCACCACTGTCTCTCCTCAGAGCCACAGTCTTCGTCACTCTTCTATCCAGGCTGTGATTCTTCAGCTCATGCCACCACCACCAAATTTCAGCTCAGCGAACTGGTTGTGAGACACACTCCAGTCAAAAAAAATCTCTTCCTGATGATCATAACTGCATTTGTTGCCCTAGCTCTGGCTACTGCCTCACCCCCATGCTTCTCTTCACATGTGTTGCACATCCCTCTTTACAGTTTGAGAACTGGAACGAAGTTACAAGGTAGTTGTCCCCCTCTTGAAACTGTATGTGATGTATAAAACGTATATGAATGTGTCGAAGCAGTTGCCCAGAAACGGACAACTCAATGTCATTTCCTGCTTTAAGGAGTTCAAACTTCTTTCCTCATCACCCGAAAAAGTGCCTCCATCACAAGTCACAGGGTGTCACCTACTGCCTTATTGAAACAAGGTGAAAACAGATACCATTCTAGGTCAAAGAGAACAGCAATATAAGAATAATCATCCTGTATCCTAATACCTGAGGTACTCTCTTGAAAAGGAAGAGGAGAAACCTGGTTTTGCTCCAAGAAGTTTCATTGACTTTATACTAAACCACCTCGGGATGTAATTCACAGTAGAACGAGTACCAATGTTTTATAATCTTTGTGTCACTTCTTACACAGACGCATCTGTGTTTGTTAGTGATGATAAACTATTTTCACAGCACGAGTCCTCCCATTTCATAGCACCAGATCTGACGACACTGTCACAGACAATGCATAACCAGTATCGTTACATCTGCAATAGCATCTTTTATTCCTTGCTATGTTTTTAATCTTTTTTTTAAATACAGACATTGAGTTCTATGGTTGTAATTTAATTTTAGTTACGTCACCTTTTTACTACCCTATCCACAAAATTTAATTATTAGTCAGATACTCCTTGACCTATCTTTTGGGAAGCCCCATTCATACCTGCGCATGAAGCATTTCATACATATTATTCTTAAGTTCGGGCATATTTGTATTTTATTAACTTTACACTTCCTGTCAGAACATCTCATATCCGAAGGGTCCGCCAGTAAGCCATACTTCTGAGGAACAGGTGCATTCTGGCACACAGTTACTTCAAAGATTGTTCTATTTATCCTATTAAATGAGATCTACTAGACTTGCACGGTCCTGTCGGTTCAAGTCTCTACTAATGACTCCTGAGCTCTCCTCAATGGACATGCGGGCTGGACTGGCAGCTTCAAATCTGCCAGTGTTGTCTTCTTGTTCACAGTCTGGCTCGAGCCATCATTTCCTTCTTTTCATGTATATCTATTCTCCTTCTTAAATATTTGTTTCATATATGTTTTTTTTTCCTATTACTCGCCACAGCTTAACTTCAGCTTTCCATCTTCTATTTATACTATCCTCCCCTTTTTTTCATTTTGGTTTCTATACCTTTCTCCATCTTCTCTCTTTCCACTGAATATTATGCTCCTTCCTTTCCGTCTTCTACCTCTAGTCCATTCAGTTATTTTCTACTCAATTTTCAGTCAGTCCTCCCACCTCTTTCACTTTTGCCTGAGTCATCCACTCACTTTCTCTCTTTATGTTGATTTTCCGTAATTCCTTCCCCCCGATGTCCTAGGACTTTTGCATTTGTCCTTCTGGAAAATACAAGAAATTTACTGTGTTCCAAAATGATGCTGATAAAGGATGCTGATGTCTCCTTTTCCCTTCATTTTTGTCTACACAACTCAGGTAAAGTAGGAAGCTAAGCACCAAACAGTGGCACGGAACCAAGGGAAACAGAGATCTAGGTGTAAAAATAGATGGTGAGAATCAAAAGTACAGGCAAGGAGTAATATGAGGAACAGTCACCTCCTTCACTGCTGAGAAAGACTCACGGCATTTTCTTTAGAGCCTATCAGTGCCTCTCTTTAATAGGCAAAAGAGATCAGGTTTGTGTTATGGAAACTATACAAGTACCCAAGTACCGTGCACTCACTCTCTTGAAAACATATACCAAGTTACACCTATCAACTTTGTTTCTGCTCCCTGCTTACTCCTAAGTGTCTCTTAGAAGTTAACCACGTAAATCTGAAATTGTCTAGTTTGCATCTGAAGAGGAGCTGGCAATCACGTAGGTTTGTTATCACACTGCTTTAATGACGACCTAAGTTTGCCTTTGAACATGTTTGTTAGAAGTATTGACTGTCAGTGCCCTACCTATAACCCGTACATTTTGTGCTAGATCACATTTTGCTTTTTGGAAGCTCAGTGCTTTCTCCTCCTTCATTTGCACTTTTCCGTCTTGGTCTACTGCTCACCTAATGACTTTTCCAGTTTTGTCACATTGCCTAGTGGCATCTCAATGAATTATCTTAATTCATGAAAGTACATCAAGTTAGAAAATTATAAATCCAAGACACAAAAGCGTATCTTAAGCTTTAATTTCAATGTTTAATTTATTGAGCTCTGTATCTGGGCAATCATACTCAATTCAGAGCCACAAAACTGCACAAAAGGACATTGTGAAGATCTCCTTTCCTCAGCAGAGTTGCACTGCTAAGGTACTAATAGGATTACTACTTGCACTGAATGGTTAACTCATGCTTTTGTTATTCAAAGATTCTTTCGCTGCAACTTTCTTCTGTTAGCCTGTCTAATCTATCCTTAACAAATCTTCAGGTTACCTAAAGTGTTGCAGACCTTCTGCTGACTAAATTAAAAAAAAAATAAAAAATTTTAAAAAGAAGAGAAAAAACAGACTCATCTCTCTCACACCTGCTGCCACTCTGCTTTGTAGTGTTTTCAAAAAAATATACTCCACCAGCTGAAGCGAGCATTAAGCACTGGGCTGCTAATACCAAGCGCACTTTCTCAGCAAAGCAGACCTACATGCAACTTCAGTCCCATGTGACATCTTAAGCGTGACTTAAGTGTTTTGGTTTATTACCTATACAGGAATGCATTCCAATATACATTCAACGTACCGCCTGCAGCCCCTCCAGACAGCCCAAGACACGAGTANGTCTGCTTTGTCGTGTTTTCAAAAAAATATACTCCATCAGCTGAAGCGAGCATTAAGCACTGGGCTGCTAATACCAAGCGCACTTTCTCAGCAAAGCAGACCTACATGCAACTTCAGTCCCATGTGACATCTTAAGCGTGACTTAAGTGTTTTGGTTTATTACCTATACAGGAATGCATTCCAATATACATTCAACGTACCGCCTGCAGCCCCTCCAGACAGCCCAAGACACGAGTAGAAGGCCAAGGTGCACAATTTGAAGATAGATGAATCATCCAATGGTTACAACTAAGCAGTTATCAGGTTGCTCTAAATCTCTTTCAGCAGCTGAAAGTCACAGTTCTGTCCTTTCATCGTCCATGGCACGTCTCCACTCCAAAGCTAGATGGGAGGTTAGCACTGGGCCACAAGTGCCTGTTCCAAACCACCACGATATTCTTACACAGCAGCAAGCTACAACTTGCTCCTGAAGCTGACTATGTAAAGCAGCACAGGAATGAGGAAGCACAGATTTTCTCAATCTAAATTCAGACCCACAATGCTATGGCACTGAGTTGTACAGAGCTGCCCTAAATTTCAGCAATTTCTCAAAGTAATAGAACAAATTATACTTCATCAGAGTTAAGAGTGTAGAGACAACTTTCCTTTTCAAGGTTATATTTTAGGATTAACTGCTTAATTGCTGTTTTCTTGATGTTGGGGAAGGCCAATGTCAAATTTGCCAGGAAATTATATTGTTAGAGCTATACATTTTAAAATAGAGAAGTGAGGCAAATCATCACCTCTACCTCTGGCTGTTGCACTCAGACACAACTCCCACACTTGCTGCAGCCAGAAGCTCAGCCACCACTGTGGTACTGTGTACTGTGTGAGTAGGCAGAACTCTCTAGGTATCATTGAAGTTCCTTGCTGCAGAGTGGATGAGCAACCAAAGGACCAAGGAACCATGGATGGTTCCAGCCTTTCACAGCGTTCTCAGGATTAGTCATTGTTTAGACTTGCAATTCTCTATGTGGTGGGAAGGAAGAAACTGCATCCCAAACACAAATGATTGAGGAAAATCTCCATCGCAGAATCTACCCACCTTTTAGCATGGATGGGAAAGACTTTGCTCAGCAACATGGCCAAATACCTAAAAACTCTCTACTCTCACCAGCCCTGCAGTTCTGCTTTCAGCTGCAAGTCTTTGCCTACAGTTCTGATACATGTACCACGATCTCAAGTACATAGACAGAAAATGAAACACCTTCAACTATTTCAAAGAGCAGCTGAAAGCCATAAAAGAGGCAGGAGTAGATTAGAGCACAAGCCCCATAAAACATACTGACTCCGAAGATCTTTTTATGAGACCAGCATGCTGCTCCACAGCTCTCTGTATTTCATGCGTCTGCACAGGAAGGGTTGAGCACAGAAAGTAGGGCAGGAAAATATTTTGGTTTGTCTGCTTATTCTCAGCAAGCATTTCTGAGCTTAGAAGATTTTTACCTCAAATCCTATTAAAAAAAAAAAAGTCCATCTGCCCAAATTGTGCTGTGCTTGGACTATTTTTAACCTCTAACCACATAGATGATGGGCAAAATGTTAATACTGCAGATTCTGCTGATATTACGGACCTCAGGACAAGTCCCATTGATTTCCTTACTCAGCAGAACCAGGAACAGCATTTAACCCTGACTTACACTGTCTGCCAATGATTTTGTTTTACATTTGTGTTTCTCTTCAAGGTCCTGGCACACAGTGGGATCCCACACCCTCCTTGCCTCCCAACTCCCTCCTAAATAGACACACAAAAGCTTGTTCTTTTTTCTCTCTTCACTTATAATCTGTGTTCCACCCATTTTATGCCCTTTACCGCATCTTTACAATCTCAGTCGTATTTTCCGTTTAATAAGGTTATCAGAACAGCACAGAGAATTGGATTCTAACTGTGCACTTACAAGTAGTGCCTGATAGCATGCCGAAAGGTTCTCTGCCAGTAATTCCATGCAAAAAAACCAGCAACGATTTTGCTTTCTCACTTCTTGTGAATGCTTTATCAATAGTTTGAGTCCATTACCTGTAACTAACCTGAGTTTTTCGTTTCTGCAATCCATGGCATTTTACCTGTACCCATTTAATATCTTTCCTTCTACAAGTAGAGATTAGCAAAAAATCAAAAAATAGTATAAGTATATATATTTAAGATAATATAAGTGTGTGCACATGTGAAAACACATAAAGAAAATACAAAATAAGGCTTAACAGGAAAAGTATGCATTAATTGCTACAGAGCATCCTATATAGAGATTTAATAAAAATGACTGAAGAGGTACAAAATGACCTAAAATAAGGTGTCAAGAAGATGGAGAAGATCACTGGATCCTTAAAATACACAGATGAGCAAAATAAGAGAACTGTGAAAGTAAAGAATTTTACCTAAGATTTGTAAGGGAGTGAGACAAAATAATGACACAAAAGATGCCAAACAGCACCCATTCCTAAAGGGGATCGATGGCAAGTCCCAGATCAGTCTGTTGTCACCAATGAATGAGGACATATGAGCCCTGATAGCCAGTGTTCCTTGTCTCCTGCAAGAGATTCTGGTCACCAGTGACCATCAGGCACATGAGCTGAGGCTTCTGAGTATTTGGATGTGAGAGTGTGAGTGAGCAAAATCTATAAGACAACGAGTGAGAGTGGGAAACTTTAGAGATTTTGCAGAAGAAAATCACTTTTCCCTTCCACAAGATCTTGCATTTAGTTCTGTTATACTGATTTTTCACATAATAATTCCGTATTTTTCTCTGAGATACAGTATTTGTACACAAGGTCAGATCCTGAGAGGGTAAGGGTTCAGTCAGAAAGGATGAGATATAGCAATAGCCAGAAGATGCTGTGAGGAACCAACCCAAAACAAAGCCAAACCCAAACAACACTACGTGGAAGGGCCCAGAGAAGAACAAGCAGCAGTCACTTTTGCAACCTGGAGAGACTTTCAGAAAGGGTTGAGGGCACAGCCATATTAATTCTCTCCTCCAGGTCCACTTCCCCACCTACATAATATCCTGCACCCTTCTTTACAGTTCCACATAGCCTCTAGCACCCACTGCTGCTGTTGCTGCTGGAGAACAGGACTAGCTCCAGGTAGCTGGAGGTGTTGCAAGGAGCAGGGCAGGAAGGAGATGAGATGGCAGCAGCCAGCGACATCTCTCAACTCACTACCTGCATGGGAACAGCAACAGAGAACGAGGCAGCGGTGAACAGACCTCAGAAAATACAAGAACAGTAACACTGCAAACAGTACTAAAAAACAGTTTGGCAGCATGGCATGAAAAAAAAATCCTGTGTTGTACAGGCTGACAGGCACACCTCTGGGTGAAGCAGTGGTCCAGTTATTAAGATGACAGAAAGCCACTGACCTCAGTTGCCCAGTTCAGGGCCTGTATGTCCAGCTTCAGCACCGGTGAAATAGGTCTGTTCGGAGTCACCGGTGCAAGAAGTTCACTTCCGATTTACAGCACGTAAGAGCATCTGAGACCGAGTACTTGGAAGGGGAAGCAAAGAAAAGAGGAGATGCAATGTATGTGGCGGGGCAGATTATGACCAGGAGCCCAGAGAAAGGACTGAGAAGCAATGGCTTTCATGCAGTTAGAAGAAGCAGGGTGGCGGAGGGGAGGGTGGAAATCCCTGGAGCTAAGTTGGGGCTTTTGAAGATGGTACAAGACAAAAGCAAGATGGTGACAGAAGCAGCTGATCACGCCGTAAAAGCCAGAAGTCGGGAGAACTAGGTTCTGTCCACTGTTCCATCAAGGGCTTAAGGATTTTTGGCAAGTATCTTAATTGGTTCCTAAGATGTCAGCAATATCTGCGCTCAAATTGCCACTGCCAGTTATAAAGTACTATTGCAAAGCATACTTGGATATTCTCAAGGAAGACTGTACATGCATATATGTATAATTTATTATTTGTAATGGCTGCTGAAGGGAGAAAACTTTGGCTTTTTTAAGGTATACATTAAGCAAATCTCTTCAAACTTATCTTCAGAATTCTTAAAATCTTAGTGACACAAAATATTTATGTTTTGAATTTATTAAGAGTTCAGCGTTTCTTTCCTTGAGCACAAGATTTCTTACTGAATAGGGCAGAGTGGTTGACCTAATACAGTATTCTTTTAAAAGCTCAACTATATGCAGTGTCATGGATTTTTAATCCAGTGTTCAGCGCTAGTTAGTACTACAGTATTAATGCAGATTTACCTTATGCATTTTTCATGGATCGTACACGTGGCAAACTCATTCTTTGGTACTGAGGGAAACTCACGTTATACGTATCTGTTCATGCAACAGCAGGCAATAGTTCTGTGATGCAGAGGACAGGGTATCCTGCCTGGTCCTCAGCTGCTCTTCCAGAAGGGCACGCGTGTCCCACGGGTCATATCTGTCAATCTTACAGGGATACATCTGTTAGCCCTGGTATACCTCAAATGACACTAGGCTTATAGTTTTTAACAACTCAGCAGACCTCAGTGTATTTCTTCCATCCTTGAACAGAGAAACCACAGCAGGCCATGTGAGACTCAAAGTGATAAGCAGCTCAAAACATCGTCCTCTACAACCAGACAGACCTGCAATGTCTCGGCATGATTCTTCTCATTTAATATTCTTTTTAAACTGTCCTGTTTGGAGACACATTTCAGGATTAAGCATTTGGAATACAAACTGTTACTGACCACATGGTTAGGAAAAAACTAAAATAATATCCAGCAGCAGCACCAGTGTTCCTCCTGGGTTTCTTTATCGCACTGAACAGTGGTTAAAGGCACAAAGTTTAGAGCCCTTCAAGTCCGCTAAGAAGGCGGCCATATCCCCCCAAACCATTATCACAGTGGTCAGGGAAGGCATTTCTGTGGAACCAGAGCCAGTCTCCAGCCAACAACGTCAAGGTTTGTAAGATCAAAAAAGGCAGCCTGGTTCTGTGTCCTGGGCAGGACGCAGGAGGATCAGCAGACTGGGTCCGGACCCTCTCTCAGAGGTTTACATATTTTAAATCAGAGTACAATCTGAAAACATTTCTGGGAGTAGGAACTACATCTCACGAGAAGGTGAGGAAAGAGAGACAAGGGCTGGGGAGGACAAAAATCAAAGCAGAAACAGTCCAAAAGAGGTTTGGAAAGACAGCGAGACACATCCCAATCAGTGTTCCCATCCTTCGGGTACTTAGTCCTGCAACCATAAACACCACAGTTATCTTCCTGCTGTACATTCACTGGGAGCAATCTTAAGACTGTATTTTCACCAAAGGCTTTCAGGGGTTTTTTTAGTCCTGCGTTCAAAAATTCTGGCACATAAATCCACCCCCAATGGGAACTCTGCCAAGTGTTAATACTGCTGAGTTATTTTCTGGTTTTTATATCACTGCAATACAAAAGCCTTTAGGCTTTTCAGTCCTGCTAGAATCTCTCCGAAACAAAGCATCTCCACTCCAGGTAAAAATACTGAAAGAAAGAAGCTATTAGATTTCTGATCCATCAAACATTTTATCTATTACCTTCCATTGTGATACTTCTGTTTAATTACTATAGTGTTGCATCACCTAATGATGTAGTAAAGCTCTGTTTACTTGTCTTCACTTTTGGTACTTCTCATTTGTTCATTTCTCTATTCTTAGTTTCTTACACCCCTTTCATGTGCTTTTAGTGATACTGGGAAACTAGTCCCCCACATGAAGCATCATACGGCCTATTTGTTCAAGAAGTAATGTCACATTTTCTACTGACGAATCCCCACTCCAATGATCCTCAAGACTTACAAGCCTCAAATGTTTTGAGCCAAATTTCATCCTAAAATAGATTAAAAGAAATAATTGTCTTTATCCAACGAAAACACATTTCCAATCACTGGAAGACACAAATAGAGGACAGCGGTGTAGTAAATATTCAGTTAATCTAATTAAGTATTCATTACACCACTGTCTTCCACTTGTTTATTCCTAAGGATTTTTGGTTACTATACAGCTGCTGCTTTCCCATTTGCAGGTTCAACCAGTAGCAAAGCTGAGCATTATCCCAGAGACACACGCAGAGACACACACACGACACTGGCCCAGCTGGTCACAGAGACTGCCGCAGTCAAAGTGCTGCCTTCAACGGCACACACATGAAGGACTCAAATAAGACACAAACACAGACACCCAAGTCCCTTTCTCCTCTGACTAGCAGAGATAGGAGGTCACTAGTGAAAGCACACACACGTGCATGCACGCGCATCCCCCGTTCTCTGGATTCACAGCTTTCTGGGATCTGCACATTCATGGATTCCTCAAGTACCAGCATGGCCCCTCTGCTGCCTGGCACCCCTGCCCCGTTCCCAGCCCTCTAATCCACCCTAGAGGTCCCCCACTCTCTAGCTGGTCCAGCTTGATGCTCACTGCAAACATGCAGCACTCACACACGCGTCCGATAGGTACCCACACTCATGGGTCCCCCTGGTTACCAGCATGGGCCCCCGCCTGCCCGGATCCAAGGCCCCCTGTACTGTCCAGCCTGAAGTTTGCTGACAAATACACACGCACGCCCCACGCACACGCATTTGGGGAAGACACAAGACACTTGCCCGCCAGCAGCCGGCACCGGGCACATGGACTGTGACTGTTCTTCTATTCCAGCCATTGGTGCTGAGCCACTTGCCTCACTTACGCCAGAGCCTCAGTAACGTGGTTTCTAGGACACACATCATTCCCACCCCACTAGCTGGCACTGAGACCACCACTCCCTCCTGCTGCTGACACCACAGGCCAGGGGCACACAGCCCCCCTCTGACTCTCATGCTGGTCCCCCCAGTAGCTGACATTTCAAGTACAAAGTCTGTAAGGCCCACCAAGATCCAGAGGGCTATGGCCCCTCAAACCACTGATGCTAGGACCCCCAGGTTTACATTCTTACCAGCTGCAAAGTCCCAGTTTGCCTGCAGTTTCTTGAAAGCACAGCAGTTAATGGGACTGACCAGGCTTGTGGTTCTTACTGTCTTCATTATGCCCACTGGTCAGGTTTTATGCCTCCATGTGTTTGCCACCCACCCTTTCCCTTACCATCCCAATCTGGCAAGGACCTTAGTCACATAATCTTACTGGAAAACCTGAACATTCTTACACTCCACATAGCCTTATCAATTAGAGTTGCTGATCAAATTTGATCTTATCGCTACCTCCCTTATCATTTGTCCATCAGGTTTGTCTCTTTATGTTTTTGTTTATGGTTCCTTTAATCAGATCCCTTTAAAGGAGCAGACACTCTCCTTCCACAAACCCTTCCATATTTCACTTGAATCCTCCAGACTGTGTACTCCTTCCTGTGTGACAAGCCAGCCTTCCTCTATAGCAACTGCATTTTTTATATTGTATTGAACAAACCATATTTTTACTTTTTTTGTTGTGAACTTTCATAAGGGCCTACTTTAGAAGAATCCCTCGGGATAGTTTCTCCTCTAGTACAAGCCTCTGGAATTTAAAGTCAGTTCTTTATTTCTCTGTTCATTGTCATAATCTCTAGCTTCTCTACTAGCTTCCCATGCAGCACTTGATAATGTTCTTCACTGATGTTCAAATAAATGGCCCTTTTTCGCAAGTTCTACACATCACTCGTACAACTGCAGTTAGGCAATGAGATCTTCATAAAGCCTTCCTCCTCCCACTCCGTAATCAGACAATATATATTAACACCTCTCCAAATAAACGTTCTACTTTTGATTTGATAAAACTCTTAACATAACTTGCTATTGGATCTGGATTCTCATGTGTCTTTTTCTGCGCCATCTGTTCCACGTTTTTCTTTCCTCCCTTCAGCAGTTTTCTTATTAGCATCTCCAAGTCCCCTCCCAGCTTTCTCTCTTCCTCCTGCCAGTTCTCATCTGACTTCCCTGAAACACATAATATTCACAAACACTTAACTTCTATTTGGTGCTTCACTTTGGAACATCTCAAAGTACCTCACAAAGGAGCAGTCGGCACAGCTGACATAAATTTACAATGGGAAAGTGACTCGCAATGGCAGAAGGACATGTCGAGACCATGCAGGAGAACCAAGAACAGATCCTGTCCGTCTCCCACAACTCAGTTCAGTGCTCTGCTCATGGGATCACTTGGTCTCCTCCTGTGCAATGCATTTCTACACGTTCTGCACTGAAATTAGGGACCCTCCCGTTGCCTGCACCCTGGACCTGGACTGAGCATTGGGGTTTTTTTGCTCCCAGTCTTCCTGTTCTCAGCTCCAGCCCCAGTCCCAACCTCGGTCTGGGCCATAATCATCCAGTTGCAATTATAGGAAGATCCTGCCAGCTCTTGGCTGAAGCAGGGCTCTGTGCTGGCAGAATTCAGAGGGAACTGAGCTTTCCAGCTCTTGCAAGTATCTACAAAGTACAGCGAACAAGAATTTCTCAAAAGCTTGTAACGCAGCCAACCTTAGCAGAACTTAATGGCTATCAAACATGACACAAAGACCACTTTATGACAAATATCAAATCCTTTTTCCAAAATACACTTCAGCAAGACTTTTAATGGAAAGATCAGACACATTTTTATTACAGGGAAAAAAAGTATTTTTCATTACCCTCAGTCTGAAGAATGACCAAACTGTTCAGTCGAACTTTTCTAACAGGCAATCCCCAGCTTACACATAACACCACCCTGAGAAACTAGAGGGTTTTATAACGAATAGCAGCAGACCAGTTCTATAGTAAGCACTGGTATGAACACAGTCTGAAACACTGAAAGGTTCTCAGTCATTCAACAATGGATAGAACTGGAAATAAAGAAGTCCGTAGCTAGAAGATAACCAATTGCAATTGCTTTAATTGAACAAAAAGGAGTAATTTGAAAGCTGCTCACACTGCTGAATTTCCTTCCATCTGTTACGGAGGTGACAGAGTTTTCTTCAGATGGCACATTAACCTACCCGTTGGTTTAAGCAAAATATCCTCCATACAAACAATACAGGTTTGCTACTAGAAGTAAATTCAGTTTGAATAAAAGATGTTACTATGTACAGTCATTACTACTGTCCACATTATTATATCTTGAAAACCAGTCCTTTTGGAAGAATTAATGGCACATTAAAAATGCATGATATTAAGTGGCTCAACGCCACTTATAATAGTAGCTAAAAAGTGTATTTCAGACAGAACACTTTTATACATAAAATTCTCCTAGCTGTATTGGAAGCAAACCAGACTTGAGCAGGAGCCAAACATATACATGGAACAGTCTAATTGTACGGCATCATGGCTGATTAAAAGGATAATTCTGCTACCTCTGAGGAGGTGGCTGGAAGCCCTTGATAGAGAGATCAAATACATTATGAGATAACATAATATACACCTGTTCAGGATCTTTAATGTGTTTTAAATGCCCACAAGTTATGGAGATTTTCTAGAGTGTCCATGAAAAATGCTTGTGCCAAGACTATGATCTATTTAGAGCCAATGCTTTTTAAAAACAACAAAAAAAGCAACTTTTTCATTAAAAAATGCAAACACAAACACAACAAAACCATAGCTGTTGTAGCTCCATCCTTCTGCTACTTCTGTTCTATTACACGACTTCTGTTCTACAGAATAGGTTAGAAGAGAATAAGGACATTTAAAGGTATCTTTGGCTTTTTCAATATCTTGGACTGCCATGAGCTGGAATTCAAGGCTCCCTAAAGTCCTCCAAGTCCAGAAGCAAGTGTTGTCTCATTAAACAAATTATCACCTCCCTTCTCTAATGGGAGAATAGCATCAATGGTAGTCCTGAAAACCTGCAAGCTGTCTAACCTTGAATACTAGATCCAATGTATAAGTTGGATTCCTCGATGATTCTTACAATAGTGTAATATCAGATAAGAATCCCCTGGGAGGGCGGGATAAGGCAGCTGTGAAGTGAGGTGAAGTATACTTGCAGGTGCTCAAATGTTTCTTTCTTTCCCCACATATACTTTGTACTACCGACCACAAGACTGTTAAAAACACAATGAATGAACAAATTCTGATAAAATTAATTAGAGTCTTGATTGCAAGTAGATAAGTAAGCATTCAAATGGGCATTAAAAGGAAAAAGGAAATTTATGGATGGCGTTATCATTTCATATTTTAAAGGTGACATTTATGAATTATTCCAAAAACCTCCTTGCTATCTGGCAGAAGTGAAAAGGAATCGAAAAATCCTTACAGGACCTCAGTTTGGAAGGATTGGTGCAGTTGTCACCATCACAGATAGTTAGCTCTCAGCTGGTGTCAATGCAGGCATAGGTTTAGACAGGTTCATTTTGAAGTATTAACAATGTTTTCCACTAAACTGAATTTGACATTAAATCAGAACGATACTTAATCTAAGTGCACTAGAAAAAAAAAAGCCACTTATCTGTTTTTTTTATCTTACTAGTATTTCTAATCTGGCAGGTGGATATACCCCATTAATTTGTCTGCCTCTTTAGTGCTGCTTTCAACAGTGCACAAAAGTCATCCAGGAGAAGCAAAAAACGTTAACACAACGTATCCTTTCAAATCAAGCTATATGTAGAAGATTAAATTATTCAGCATGTATCATGTGTGTGGTTGTTTTCCCAATCAAGTTTAACTCCAGTATTGGCTGTTTTTGAAGTTTTCTGAGAACTAAATTACCTACATTACTAAATTACCTACACTCCTGTGGAGTCTCCTTCTCTGGAGACATTCAAAACCCACCTGGATGCATCCCTGCGCAACCTGCTCTAGGCTAACCTGCTTTAGCAGGGACGTTGGACTAGATGATCTCTAGAGGTCCCTTCCAACCCCTACCATTCTATGATTCTATGATTCTACATCAAAGAACACTGGCCCCATATCCTAGATGATAATACAAACAAAACAAAAGAGAACCACTTGGTGATTAACAACCCCAAGGCTTGGTGGTTCAATTCAGGTTTTATCCAAAAAACATCCAGCTCCTCTTTGAGTAGCTTAAGTGAAAAAAAGCTTTTTCATGAGACATAACATTGCAGTAGTAAAGGGCCTCACCAGACGAAGAGCTCCAAAATGATAATATTCTTCAATGCAGGTTTGTATTCTACAGCTATGTTCTGACCATGATCAAACTGGCAACTTCCCATGTTCTGCATTAGCTCAAGTTAATTTTTCTTGTAGTTTTTCAAAAAAGAGATTGAATGCCTAGTAGAGAAGCATGATGTTGGAAAACAGAAGACAGGAACCTGCTAATTCTAATCCCTGGACAAATACATAATAAAATTAAAGATGAAACTGTAAACAGCAGTCCTAAACCAACAACTCAAAATCCCTTCAAAGTATTCCAGCTGGCAACTCAGGTTACACAAGTCACGTACTATGGCGATTTTACTTCACCAGCCCAAAAAAAGGTGAGACAAGGTGGCAGTTTCATTTCCTCTGACTGGAAGGAAGAACTCACTCTTTTTTCCACCAGATTTCCTTCCTGCCACTACTATATTGAAAACAAATAGCTTTGGAGTTCTCCTATCTTTAGGGTATTCATGATTGCCCAACCAAAAAAACACAAACCAGAAAACAAAAAGCCCACCACAACAACAAAAAAACCCCCAACAAATAAGTGAAGGATTCACTTGAAAGAATATATATGTAGACAATAAAATTGATAAAGGTCATGCTCCATGAGACTAGGATACCTCAAAGAAGAAAACTGAGTCAACATATGTTTACGACATCACTTTTTAGTGATTAATGAAATATTACAAATTTTCTCATTATTTAAATAGATCAGAGATAAATAGCAGGCTGACATACAGAGCAGAATTAAGATTATTTCAATAAATTTGCCTAGACTTTATGTTTCCTTTTGGGGGGACTGGGGATGTGAGGGGTACAAGAAGAATGGGTAATGCCAGCAAACAGGATTCTGGCTACAAATCTGAAAACTTTAAAAGAAAAAAAAAATCCACAACACTTCAGCCTGCATTGCTGCAGAGGGCATTGGATTTACACTATAAAATATTAAGTCAGTCCTGTTTCAGCACCTTTAGCATTCTTGTGCACTTTGCAAGATCCATGCCCTTTGAAAACAATTGGTCACTGAACATTCAACCCACCAATTGCCCTGAGTACGGCTTTTACTGGCATTTACCAGTATTCATAAATTTCTAGTTTTCTACTAAACAAAACTCCTCAAATACTGCATTTTTTTTAGGCCTCATCAAATTCCAAATGTTTTGCATTCTTGGTACCTCAAGACAAGTGAAAATTAAAAACACATAAAAGGTCTCCCTGAGCAAACATGCAGTTTGAGTTGTTTCGTTTTTCCTTTTCTGTCCAAAAAAAGATCCCCGAAAGTACGTACAAACAAAAGTTGACTCTCATCGAAAAATGGAGTGTGATGTTTCAGACAGAGATTCCCTGGCACCACAGACCCTATGGATCAATTATCGTCTCACAGAGCACCCAGTTGCTAAAAAGTTTTGTTACACTAACCCATTTCCCCTGAGTCTCCATGGCGGTAATTTTGACCAAGAAATAAATGTCTAGGAATATTGTTTTTTATAGGGCAGCAGTGCTCCACATTGCAGGCACAAACATGAAACCCAACAGTTTTGCTAAATCCCATAATGTTAAAATGTCCTGTCTAATTTAGTTATTATCATCTCAGTTATGATAAACCGAAGGCCTGAATTTGTGAATTCTAAGAAAAAAAAAAACCACCTCTGCTATCTCTCTCTGCAATCCTCAAGCATTTACCCACACTTCAGCAACACCCGTCTCATGCTTGTAGCCCAGCACCACCCTATCCCCCAGGAACTGCCTACGAGTGTTTTATCCAGCAGGAAACCTACCAGAGGTTACAATCTGCATCCCAGAAGTCACACCTTTTCTCCATCATCACACACAACTCTGTAAGGTAGGGCATGCCCAGCACACTCCTCCATTAAGGACAACACAGAATCACAGACTGGTCAAGTTTGGAAGGGACCTCTGGAGGTCATCTTGTCCAACCTCACTGCTCAAGCAGGTCCAACTAAAGCAGGCTGTCCAAGACCTTGTCCAGATGGTTTCTGAATATCTCCAAGGATGGAGACTCCACAACCTCCTTGGGCAACCTGTGCCAGTGCTCAGCATCCTCATAGTGCCGGGGTGGAGGGCAGGGGCGGGGGGGAAATTTCCTTATGCTTAGACAGAACCTACTCTTTTCCTCTCACTGGGCACCACTGAAAGGTGCCTGGCTCAGTCTTCTTTACACCCTCCCTTCAGATATTTACATACATTAATGAGATCCCCTCTGAGCCTTCTCTTGTCTGGCCAAACAGTCGCAGTGCTCTCAGCCTTTCCTCATATGAGAGATGCTCCAGTCCCTTAGTTATCTTAGAGGCTCTTTGCTGGACTCTCTCCAGCAGCTCCATATCTCTCTTGTACTGGGATTCATAGAGTCTCACAAAATTAAAGACCAAAGTCAGACTTATATTGAAATGCTTTCATGTCTGAATGCTACAGGTCTGATCACAACCCCATCAATTTCATACCATGCAATGAAAACTGCTTTAACCATAAGGATACTTTAACCATATAACCAACTATAACCATAAGGAAATAACCTCCAAAATAACTATTGACTCAAAAGTAGAGCCTAATAGGTATCTAAAATACACTCCCAAGACACACGGGAAACAGCTATGTAGTTCATAAGATGAAGAGCCCATTCAGCTGTAAAACTTCCTTGCTTGGCTTCTGCTCCCTACAAAGGAATTGGAATAGGATGAGGAACAGCATAGAACTTTTTGGAACCAACAGCCTCAGGTTTTGTGAATGGACATCATAAACTTTGATTTTGCAGAGCGATCATGCAAAGATGTTTGACTTTGAGAAGGCAGCTTTTGCCGAACAAGAAAGAAATTAAAAGCCAGTAAATGAGGTGCCAAGGAGGAATGATCATCAGGCTGGGAAAAGCCCAGGGAGACATGGAAGAAATAACAGATCAAAACATTAAAATCATTCATTTGGAGGAAAAGGATCCAAAGAACAAAATATGATTGTTTTCCTTAGACTGCTCAAAGACTAGAAAGTACAAACTTCTCTTTATTTCTTAACATACCTTCTTTCTCTGCTACTTAATTCCCATTTGTCAAATTTGCTGTTATTCTCCAAATGCCTCTGATAGCATCAAATCTTTGAACTGCCACCCTGTCCTTTTCTTTGCCTTACAAATCTCAACTGGAGATCTTGATTCCCATGTGCCTGCTTGCCTCCCTTTTCACTTCTGGTGTTGGATTTTGTCGCTATTATTTTGGTTAATCGTGGCTTCAAACAGTCCTCAGCAAGTCACACTCTTGACAGAATTCCTTTTGTTGCGTTGACACAAGCTAACTGTAATCCCGAAACTACATAGCACGACTACTGTCATACTGAGCCACACTAAAAGCCCAGCAGCCCCTCTCCAACAGCATACAGAGGATGCACAGGCCAGTAGTACAAAAACATGGCATATGTGCACCAATCATCCCCTTGAGATATCATCACTGCTTATGACAATAAATCTATAATATTTTCCTCTATTTTCAGTATCTTGAGTGTGATGTTGACTATGTGACAAATCACTCTGAGGGAACAGAAATTGTTATCACTGAGGCAGAATTACAACAGTTGGAGTTCAGCATCCTCAGATCCCCGCTATCTGATTTCCATCACAGATTTCTAAAAGAACTGACACATAAAAGCACAGGACTGACAAGGGTTTGGTTTGGTTTGGGGTTTTTTGATGTTTGTTTGGGGCTTTTGTGGTTTGGGGTTTTTTCTTAAGATAAATCTGTCAAGTCTGGAGTAGAATAATCAGATTGGAGAAAAGCAACTGCAGTGCCAGTAATTTAGAATGGTAAAATCCAGCCTATGGGACCACAAGCCCACTAGCCTGCCTGTCTGGATAAAAATTTGGAGGAAGGAATAAATGAAAAATGAAGGTACACTGAAAAGGAAAGAAAACTCTCACAGATTTATCAAAGACAACTATTTGCTAAACTAGCCTTCAGTTCTCTTCAGTGTAAGCACAAACTGAAATTCATCTCATCTATTCTGATTGCAGTAAAACATTCAATTTAGTGTTCCACTGAAACGTTTAACAATGGCACAGGAAATTGGGCTATTCTAACACCAATTGCAGAAGACAACCATCATTCGCTGCAGGAACAGCTCGACGCCTGTCACAGAAACGGACGACATCTAATAACGCAAAGTGCAGTCTCCCATAAGGTACTACTTGAATCAACTAGTTTCAGCCACTTAAAGGTTGCACATCTAGTCTCATCGCTATGTCTAAACCCTTACGTTTAAGATGAACATGATGAGTTGCTCTCAGCAGTTGGGTATGACTTTTTAACATCTAAGGTTCAAACATCAAGCATTTAGATGGATGAAGTTAGGCAAAAAAACGACCTTCTTGGGAACCAACCTTCCCCAATCCACCTCTACCCAAAAGAAGTCCTGCAATAATACTTACATGACTGATCAATCGACATATTACAACTATGGAGAAGGTAACTGCCATCCCAAGATGTAGCAGGTGATGTATTTCCTGTCTCCTGGACCTGGAAATCCTATCACTGTGTAAGAGGCCCTTTGTCTGAAATATTATATATAATCCTTGTCACATCTTTGCAAGAAATACATTAATCACAAAGAAAAAACAGAAGCAGAGAGGGATATTAGCATGAACAGACAAGTGCAGAGGTGACCATAGAAAAAAGACTGAAAGAGGTTAACTTATTTAGCTTAGTCAAACACAGCCTAAGAAAAGATGTTGCTCTCTAAACTATGAAGAAAGCAAGGCCCAAAGAGGGAAGGGAACTATTTATAATAAAAGGACATTGCTGGCACAAGAACCAATGTCTATAAATTCACAGCAAATAACTGTTGACAGGATGTTAAAAAAGGGTTTCAAAGCCATAGAGAAATAATTTGCCAATAGGAATAATGGGCACAACCTAGCGAATTTTGCAATTAAAATTAGTATTTTTACAATTAAAATTTAAATCTTTGAATGTCAAGATTTAAGATTAAATGGTGGCTGACAAAGGAAAGTACTGGACTTGATCCAAATTGTGTTTTCTTGTTCTATGCTTTCATACAAGAATTACTACTCACATCCAGTCCCCCTCAGCCCAGGTCACCATCCAATCTCATCCTTCCCTGTGCGTCATTGCCTTTGCCTTATGCATCTCCAAATACAGTCACATTACTCTCCATATCCGCTCAAGCCCTTTGTCTCAAGCTACTCCTTCCGTCACTCTCCCTTCTACTATCTCTAAAAATAATACTCCCAGGCAGACATCAGACAAGCAAAGTTTCAGCCCAGGCATTTGTAACCTTTCGTGGACACAGTGTTCTTTCATTGAACATTGGAGCTGCGGTCTCCTTTGCAAAAGGTGATTGAAGAGGGAAATCTACAGCAGTTTCCCTTGCTGAATTTTCTTTAATCACCACTCTTTCCAGGATTTTCTTGGCCTGATCCCAGAAGTAACTTCTGTAGCCAAGAAATCTGCCTGCATAACTGAATTCTTACAACTACGGCATAAGACTCTTGGTTCTGGGCAGGTTGTTACGAACACAGGCAGAAAAAAAATGGGAAGGTGCTTCATGCTTACATTTGACTATGTTATAGGGGATGGTCCCATCAGAACAAGATGCAGGAAGGGCTTGCTCACATGGCTGTCTTTACTTGTGCAAGTAAGTCACTGATGCTTAGCCTGCAGCAGTTCAGCCACTGTTTCAGTGTCAGTGCATCCATTATTGTCATTGGAAATGCATGACACGTTGCACAAAATGATTCCACTCCTATTACAGTTCAGAAAGAAATAGTCTTCATTGGTATGTTTGTGTCTATTTTCAGATGTAACCTAAATATTGAATGTCAAATCACAGAGAGGTCACTACACTCTGAATGTAGAAATATCTTATGGGCCTTTTGTGTAGCATAATTGACAACAGAAGCAAACAAAAGAACTGTAACAATCCATGGCCACATCATGAACTCAGAAATACTCAGTGAACTACTGCTTACTTTAGTAATCCCAGTAGTGCTTTTGCCTCTAGTACAGCACAGCAGCATAGCAGCGTAACATGCTATGTCACTTAGCTGTCGCTTATGCTACATTGCAGAAAGACACAGCAAAATACCGAGAGACACAATTACAGTTTACTATACTGCTATTACGGCCATACAGAGCTCTATTTTTAGCTCTAACCTAAATAGAAGATGTAAAAGCACAGAAGGGTCTCATGCGTCCGCATATGTAAAAATCATTCAAGCCTACCAAGGACATCAGGACCGAGTATGAAGAAGCTAACCCAAATCTTGAAAATACATTTAACTACTGGAATTCTAATTTTGTTTCTAAGGGTAGATGAGTTTTCACAGTCTCCGCCTCTGCTCCCCTGCTCAGCTCAATTGATGCATAGCTTTTGGACTTTCCACACAGGTCACATGTATGGTGACCCATTTCTGCGTATTAGGAGCTAAGAAAATAAAACTGCCAAAGGTGTGACATCTCGCATTTATTTTGCCCACTACGAAAAGCTCCTAAAAAGGTGTCTCATATTTCAAGTTCTAAAATTCACCTGAATGACTGAAATACAGTGAGACGTAACGAGACGTGTTTTGGTTGTTCTCATTGCAGAGATTGGAGATACTTTTGCATTTTTGTTATTATTCAGTCCATAAATGTGTTGGTAACCTGAGTTTTAAGAGCTTGTTCAATAGGAATATGGAAATTAGTCATGCCAGGGTTTTTTTTATGTCACCTTTGTTACAGAAATTTTGCGAGACACTATCAGAGTTCTTGCAGACACCGTCTGAGTTAAGAGATTGCCAAAAAGGTTTTTAGCTCCCCATTATAGAGGTTCTAACTCAGCCTTTTTTTCAGATTCTCAAAATAATCAATGATATTCCCAAAGTACACGGAAGCATTAGGCACAAAACCTTCTTTATATACTGCCAATTGCTATCTTCCTAGACTCTACAGTTTCTTACTGAAGGACAGCGAGGCTTCTGCTTTTGCAAGATTTATTCCACCACCCCTCCTTTGCATAGCGAGAGACCCGTGACACGTGCAACGCTCTGCCACTACAGAGAACAGAAACAGAAACTGATTATGACTTTGATTAAATGCTAGGTAAATCATAATGAGTAAATCAAATCACAAATATTTGAGAAAAGATCTTTCCTTGTCAGTAGGATTTATGTGAAAATGGTATTTAGAAAAGAATGAGGGGAAAAAACCAAACAAGCAAGCACAAAAAAAAAAAAACCAAACCAAGCAAACAGATAAGTAAGAGAAGACATGATAAGCTAATTGCATAGTTAAGAGCAAATTGGGAATATTTTCTAGAACAAGGGAAAACTTGCTAAAAATCACTACTTAGAATCATAGAATCATAGAATCATAGAATGGTAGGGGTTGGAAGGGACCTCTAGAGATCATCTAGTCCAACCCCCCTGCTAAAGCAGGTTAGCCTAGAGCAGGTTGCACAGGAATGCATCCAGGCGGGTTTTGAATATCTCCAGAGAAGGAGACTCCACAACCTCTCTGGGCAGCCTGTTCCAG
>VZSC01011357.1:141778-156835 GCA_013398225.1 Steatornis caripensis
AAAAAAAAGACCGTCATTAAGAGACTACACATCGCCCTTAGTCATAGCCCAAGGAAACGAGTTGCTTCCCACACCTGTGCGCAAGTACTATGTTTTTCCATTCTCTTCTATAGAATCGCTTAAACTTTCTTAGAAACTTACCCAGATGATTCTCCTTTAGGAGATCGCCGTTTGCTGTTCCTGCCTTCTATCACAGCCATGTGAATCAAGGAAAAAAAACCCGACAGCTCTACAGCTCTGGGATAAGCCTAGCTACTCGCAAGCGAAAGTAGTTTACGCACACTTAAGAGGTGATGACCCACTCCCCTTAAGCACATCAGCTATCGGCCATGATCAAAGGAGACTAGAAACACAATCCCCAGCAATTACAAAAAGAACTCAAACGTCTCTTACTAAGAGATCTAAAATAAATGCAGGAAGGAAAGAGAAATTCGCGGGACACGCTCACATTTTTCTATGGATCACTGGGAGGTAACGCACTGCTACGATTTTTTTCAAGACCGACATGAAGGTTTCAACTCTCTCTACCGAATTTCGGTACCCCTATAAGCGCTATTCCCGTCAATTTGGAACGAAAGATCCGCGATTTTATTTTTTTAGTCCACGTTCTTCGTGTAAAATACTTCTATTAGTATAAAATCCAATAAAATGTACGTTCTCGAAAGAAAAATACCGCGTTACAGATATCGCTTTGCCACAGAAATACAGCAGTTATCCAAACGCGTGTTTTTGGCGAATTGTATGCGTAACACGAAAAAGATTTATATAAAAGAAATGCTTGTTCTTAATACCCTGGCAGCCCTACAAACTTCGTTTTTACGCTATAAAAATCAGATATAAGAGACCATCACTTTTCCCTGCAGAAGTTATATCCAGTTTCTAACGTCGAACAAGGAACCCTAAGCATGATCCTAATATCCCAAAGAGATTTGGAATTTGGAGCTCGTCTCAATGAGAACAGACTCGAACCAGCGCCGTCAGTGCAGGGCTGGGACCAGTTGCTTTGATAACAGTATTATAACAACCCAGTGATTAAGCAATCACTCTCCACCCAGGGAAATCAATGTGAAAACCAGTATCGAAAAATTCTTTCTAGCTCAGTCTCTCTTTCCCTGCTGCTTCTGCTCTGTTGCTGGGAGAACCAACGTTTTCCATCTATCATCTCTAGACTATTCAATACTGGATACAGGAGTTCTCCCCTCTACTTTTACCCTAACGAATCTTCCTTCCTCTCTCGACTCCCACCAACTTAATTCTCGAGCCCACTTTCCACACTACGTTTCCAGGGGTGGATGGGGTAGAACAGACACCACAACAGTATGAGGCTGGGGGAGAGGCGCACCGAGGCCAGGGAGCACCCCTCCCTCGAACAGTTCACTTTTTGAAAAAGCATCCTGTATCTCACTCCACTTTACCCCATATTTTCACTGGATCTCCAAAGCCAGAACAGAACTCACAATCTCCACCAACGTTTCTTTCCCTCACTGCACCCCATAGCTGTCACATCGTGTATTTCAGTTTGTTAAGATTGGCGAAACCCAGTAAGTGAAACCAGTGAGCTTCTCAATCAATAAAAACTCGAACGATACTCGGCGCACATGAACACAATATGCACAAAACCCTGGCTTCAAAGATAAACAGAATAACTAGTACCCTAATTACAGTCATCCTGAGGAAGCCACCAAATTCCTGGGCAGGTCCCAGGTGTTTTCAGACACTGGAAGACACTAAATGCAAATAAATGATCTGCTAACTACTACTACTGCTGCCACTTGAGCCAAATAATGGGGCAGGAAAAAAATATCTTACAACGCTAAGAAGAGATTTAACAATAAAGTACTGCGTAGGGGCGGGGAAGAGACACAGAAATTACATGACGCAATCAGGTAGTCAACGACATTTCAGAAGACGAACACGCATGTCTAACGCAAATCACTACGGCTATATCCAACAATAATACCAGGCTAGCACTCGCATTATAAATTTATTACGAAAGAAAATGTGTTTAAATACACAGACGATCCACAAAATGTGACGGGTAAAAAAAAAAAAAAGAGAGAGAGAGAAAAAACAAAAAGAATACACTTACCGCGCCTGAAGCAAGTGGGGAGAGAGATGGCCCCGTCCCAGCACAACCCGCGGAGCCCGGCGGCGGCAGCGGCGGGAGGTTCGGGCTGAAAACCATCAGGTCGCTCTTGCCCGCGCCCTCCGCCACGCACACGCTCCGGCTCTGGCGCTGCGAGTACGACCAGCTCCCCGCTTCGCTGGCGCACACCAGCGTCGCCGGACCGGGCCCCGACAGCACGGCCGCCCGCGGCGACCACCGCGACGCCCCGTACAGCACCACCGCCAGCAGGAACACGCTCGACACCGCGCAGATGGCCACCACCAGCCACACGTTCGTCGACGACGACCCGACCACGCCCTCCGCCGCACGCAGCCCCGCACCCGACGACGACGACNCCCGCTCTCCGCGTCCACCGACACGTAGCTCGACGCCGCGCGCCACCCCCCGCCCGACGACGCCGACCCGACGCCGCCCTCCGCCACCGAGTAGCTCACGCGCCCGTTGCCCGCCTCGTCCGGGTCCCGCGCCCACAGCCGCGCCAGCTCCGCGCCCGCCGCGTTGTTCTCCCGCGCCAGCACCGTGTACACGGCCTGCGCGAACGCCGGCGCGTTGTCGTTCACGTCCGACACCGGCACGCGCACCCCGCGGCTCGCGCGCAGCGGCGGCGACCCGCCGTCCTCCGCCCGCACCTCCACCTCGTACTCCGACACGCGCTCCCGGTCCAGCGCCTCGCGCAGCACCAGCGAGTACGAGCCCGCGAACCTCGACACCAGCCCGAACGGCGCCGCCGGCCACACCGCGCAGCGCACGCGCCCGTTCCACCCCGAGTCCCGGTCCGACACGCTCAGCAGCGCCACCACCGTCCCCACCGCCGCGTCCTCCGGCACCGGCACCGACAGCGACGTCACCCACACCTCCGGCGCGTTGTCGTTCACGTCCAACACCTCCACCACCACCTTGCAGTGACCCGACAGCGGGGGGGAGCCTTTGTCCCTTGCTTCTACTGCAATCTCGTAACTGTCCACTTCTTCATAGTCCAATTTTCCTTGAAGTCTGATTTCTCCTTTGTTTTCGTCGATAGCGAACACTTCTTTTACTTGAGCAGTGACGCGCCTACTAAATAAATACATAATATCACTATTGATGCCTTCGTCCAAATCCGTGGCACTGACCTTGACTAACAGGGTTCCGAGGTCTGAACCCTCTAAGACTTTCACTTTATACACCGACTGGTTGAACTGGGGCGCGTTGTCGTTAACGTCCAGCACCGAGATCACCAGCTCCACCGTGCCCGTCAGCGACGGACGGCCCCCGTCGCTCGCCGTCACCACCAAACGGTGCACAGGCATCGTCTCGCGGTCCAGAGGTTTCGTGAGCACCAGAAACAGGGATTTACTGCGCTCGTTACTGTTCTCTTCTTCTATTCTGAAATGCTCGGTGGGGCTGAGCGTGTAGGAGAGCTGCGCGTTGGCTCCGATATCTGCATCCGACGCGCCCTCCAGCGGGAAACGAGACCCGGCAGGGGAGTTCTCTGATAAACTCAGGTTCTTGCGGGCGGCGGGGAAGAGCGGGGCGTTGTCGTTGATGTCGGTGACCTCCAGCTCCACGTGGAAGACGCGCAGCGGCCGCTCCACCAGCACCTCCAGGCGCAGGGCGCACGGCGCGCTCTTCCCGCACAGCTCCTCCCGGTCCAGCCGCGAGCTCACCACCAGCGCCCCGCTCGCCCCGCTCACCTCCACGCTCGCCCGCCGGCCCTGCGCCACCACACGCAGCCGCCGCGCCTCCGCACCGCCCGCCTCCAGGCCCAGGTCCTGCGCCAGCCGGCCCACCACCGTCCCGGCCTTCGCTTCCTCCGGCAGCGAGTACCGCACCTGCCCGCCGACCAGCGCCCACGCCGCCTGCAGCACCAGCACCCGCAACACCGCACACCGGCACGCCACCATCGCCGCCGCCGCCGCCCGCCCGGGCCCCGCACGGCTCCCCGCCGCCGCCCGGATGCCCGCCTTCATGCCTCCCTGGCAGGCGCGGGACGCCGCTCCGGGCTTCGCTGCCTCGCCTGGCCCAGCCCGCCCACTGACGGCAGCCGTGACAGCGGCTCGGGGAGGTGTCCTCCCTCGCTTTCACGAGCCTTCGCGGCCAACAGCGGCACCTGGTGTCCGTCCGCGGCTCCTTCTGTGAGCAGTCGCCTCCTGCCCCTCTCCCGGGACCTGCAGCTGCGGTCCGCCCGAAAAAGGATGGGCCATGGCTCCCCCCTCTCGGCCGCCAAGCTCCACCATTTCCCTTCGGATCATTCTTCTCCTCTTTCTCGTCTTCTTCTCTTTTTGTTCGTCTCTTTCTCTTCTTTTCTTCTTCTGTCTACTTCTTCTCTTTCTCTTCTCTCTGCTTCTTCTTCTCTCATCTCTTCATCTCTTCAAGGCTCTTTAATTGATACATACTTGACAAAACCTTTCCTAAACACCTGCATTAACCCAGGAATAACATCTGGGAAGGTCTTCACTTAAAAGAACCTACCCCACTTCGGATCTCCTGAGTTTCTCTTTCATACAGGTTGTTGAGAATGTATAACTCAGTTTCCTCATTTATTTCTTCCTTTGCAGAGAGACCTCAGCTGTTTCCTCTATGGCACAAGACTGTATCCTCGATCCTCCATCTCTTGAAAGTACTCAGGTGCCCAAAAGACAAAGATTAACATGGAAATCATTTGTGTCTAGAGCAGCAATGCTAAAACCAAGCAGAAACTGCTTACTTTTTCATGTCTGAGCTACAGTGATGTAGCTGAACAATCCCATGCACTCTCCTTGGTTTTCATACAGTAAATGATAGAGGACATCATACTACAAAGAATACCTATGTCTGTCCATAACAGAATGATTTTGTCTTTTGAAGTGTAGGTCCAACATAAGCAATGCATACAAATTCCAAAGACTTTCAACTCCATCAGTGACTCCCTATCTATTTATGTCAGTCTAAACATAACTCACACAGCACCAATCCTCATGGAAGGGTGAAACAGCTCACGGAACCTGAGCTCTCTGCTAGTCTTGATGTGACTCAGTAAAGTATCCTGTGAGTTTTATTCCCCACTGGTAGCTGTGCAATGAATGATGAGTTCTTTCTTACCTTTTTAGGCATGTAGGCACTCACGGTACGGCAAAACAATGTGCCCTTTCCTGATGGAGATGAGCTGCTGCAGGATACAGGACAGTCATCCACCCATCACATAACTGAAGACACCACAAAAGGGTTGCACCACCCCTTTGGCAAGGTACAATTTATCTTATGACATGTTCCCAAGCTCCCACCTCATCCAATGACATAGACACATCAGGGTTCCTTCTCTACACAACTGCAGACACTGGTGTTACCCCACCATGCAGGCCAGGCAGCAACACCAAACAGATGATTTCACACAGTAGTGAGCTGCTGGTTCTACCACAGATGCATCAATGATGCAACACGAGATCAAAACAAAATGAAGATACCAAATGCTAAAAAAGATCAGGTAGGGCTGTCAATAGGTCATCTATAATTACACCTGTTGTTATTATAACAGTTTTCTTATTACCAGATCTCCACTGTCAGGGCCGAATTCAAGGATCCCTGTTCATGATTTCAGGGACGCAGGGCTGGAAAAGCACACAGGTTTTGTCCAGCCTCTGAAATCCCTGCTGTATTGCCAGTGTTTATATTTCAAATTCTATGAAGGTGGAAACAGAAATTAAACCTGAAGACTCACAGCATTCTCTCAAGGTAAACTTCATCTTAAGAGACTACAAGACAGCGAACCACAGTGATGGCAAGGGGCACAAATTCTGAAATCAAACAGTCATTTGGCAGCATGGCTCTCACTCACAATTACTGACATATATCCTAAGAAAGGCAAGCTAAGCCACATTGTCTGTAGGGGAATCAGGAGTTTCAAGCATCATCCCAGTTCATACATAAAGCACACAAAAAACGAGACACAAAATAACACTTTATTTTTAAAAGTATTCTCAAGAAGAAGAAAAAAATACAAAACCTGCCACTGCAGGGTACATGGAACACATGGAACTAGCAGAGTCAGGAACCATAGCTGAGGTGCTTCTACAAATATATTCACCCACCAGAAACAAGTCTTCGAGCAATACATCTTGCCTAACATAGCACTACAGCTGCACATTTTTCGTATCTACCTTGGTTAGTGCTCTTCTGCTGTTAAGTACTTCACATTAGAAAGTATATTTACATTGTACTTAGAAAGGGGCAACATGAAATGCTTCTACTATCCTTTCCATCTCCATAGTAATTCTGTAGAATATATATGTCATGCAAGGTGAATGGATAAGAACTTGGAGTACCAACTGTGGTCACCCTGCATGATCTCTGTTTCAGAGAAGAATCAAAAAGGAGGACAGACTTCTGATTAAGAAAAGACCAGAAACAGACACTTTGCATCAGCCAAAAGCAAAAGGTTCATTAAAACTGCCCTACCTGCAAGACAGGAAAATGTACAAAAATAAAGACTCTCCACAAAAAATGAAAGAAGGCTGAAAGAGGCACTTAGAGGAAAAACAAACCTGGTCACTTGAGCAGGGTAATACAGTCCACACTGCAGCTGGGCAGAGATCTTTGCCAGACACTGTGCCATTTAAGGGATCTCAAAAAGTCATGGAGAGTGATGTAACAAAGGTTACAGGAGTTACTACCATACGGAGCAAAGTTAAAACACAGGTCTGCTGACAAGACCTGCAGAAAGAGTCGATGATCCTGAAGAGCTACGTGGGAAAATGGCATAAGATTTTCCATGCAGGACATCACAAATCTGAGCAGATGAGGAAAAAAATGTGGCTTCAACAAAGGCTGTGACTGATGCTGAAAGAACCATTTAAGGGTGTGAAATTACATCTTTGGCATAGCAAAAAGAGTGATGGGGATATATCAGCTCCATTCTCAGTGCCAATCACAAAGGTAAGACTTATGAGATCATGGCAGAACACAATGCATTTCATTCAACTTTGTGGAAATATAAGGTTCACCAATACTTTGAATGTTTTGTGGAGGTCTGCCCCTTCTTAACATGGTAAGAAGAGCAGGCCAGGATGAGTTTAAAAGAAGGCAAGCAAGATGATGAAAGATTTAGAGCAGCTTCTCTTTGACGAATATTTCCTCATGTTCAAAAATAAAAGACTGAAAGGGAATATGACAGAGAACTTCAAAGCAGAAGTATAATGAACATTAATAAGGAGCAAATAAATGAAAAACTAGATTGGAAAACACCATGAGAAAACTCATCCAACTTCAACATGCCCGCCTTTCAGAACAGGTGTGGATTGCACATTTCCACAAATCACTTCAACCCCAACTTAAGCTCTTGATCTCTTCATTGCCTCATAAAAAAGATTACGGTGCTACAGAAAACAGTAGCCTACTCTATCACACCTCAGCTCGAAATAAAGAACTAAACGATCACATGAAGATATTCATTGACAGACATTGATATCTTGACACTATGAAAAATGCCTGCAGAATCACTCCAAGCAATTCTGTGCCCCAAAGAACATGTGAAAGAGGATAAAAAGCTACAGCAGTAAACCATCTTAGACAGGAAGAAGACACAACGAACACTAAAAACAGCAATCAGACAGTAAGCAAGGCACAGAACCCATAGCCCGCAGGCCTACTGGACTCAGCCCAGATCCCAACAGTGCCTGCCCAGGCGGAGGGCGAGAAAGCCAACAAGGGGAAACGGGCGAGACGCGAGACAGGGAGGGCCACTGACCGTGTCCGGGAGAGCGGGCGGCTCCAGCAGAGTCTCCTTCGCTGTGGGACACGGCGGCGGCGGCGGGAAGTTGGGGCTGAAAACCATCAGGTCGCTCTTGCCCACGCCCTCCGCCACGCACACGCTCCGGCTCTGGCGCTGCGAGTATGACCAGCTCCCCGCTTCGCTGGCGCACACCAGCGTCGCTGGACCGGGCCCCGACAGCACGGCCGCCCGCGGCGACCACCGCGACGCCCCGTACAGCACCACCGCCAGCAGGAACACGCTCGACACCGCGCAGATGGCCACCACCAGCCACACGTTCGTCGACGACGACCCGACCACGCCCTCCGCCGCACGCAGCCCCGCACCCGACGACGACGACAATAACGACGAGCCCGCGGCCGCCAGCGCCGCCTCGCCGCCCTCCACCAGCGACACGCTCAGCGTGGCCGTGGCCGAGCGCGACGGCTCCCCGTGGTCCCGCACCACGATCACCAGCCTCTGCCGCGGGCCGTCCGCCTCCTCCAGCGCCCGCGCCGTGCTCACCTCGCCGCTGTACAGCCCCACGCGGAACGCACCCTTCCCCCGCGGCTCCCACAGCTCGTAGCGCAGCCACGCGTTGTAGCCGGAGTCCGCGTCCACCGCGCGGATCTTCGCCACCACCTGCCCCGCCGGCGCCCCCCACGACGCCCACGCCCACAACGACACCGAGCCCGGCACCGACGACGCCTCCAGCGGCGACGCGCCCGCGCCCGCCGCACCGCCACCGGGCCCCGGCCCCGGCCCGCCGCCCGCAGCCGGCAGCAGCGCCGGCGCGTTGTCGTTCTCGTCCACCACGAAGAGCTGCACCGTGGCGTTGCCGCACAGCGGCGGCTCCCCCGCGTCCACCGCCCGCACCTCGAACTGCAGCACCTGCAGCTCCTCGTAGTCCAGCGGCTGCAGCGCCCACAGGCGCCCGCTCTCCGCGTCCACCGACACGTAGCTCGACGCCGCGCGCCACCCCCCGCCCGACGACGCCGACCCGACGCCGCCCTCCGCCACCGAGTAGCTCACGCGCCCGTTGCCCGCCTCGTCCGGGTCCCGCGCCCACAGCCGCGCCAGCTCCGCGCCCGCCGCGTTGTTCTCCCGCGCCAGCACCGTGTACACGGCCTGCGCGAACGCCGGCGCGTTGTCGTTCACGTCCGACACCGGCACGCGCACCCCGCGGCTCGCGCGCAGCGGCGGCGACCCGCCGTCCTCCGCCCGCACCTCCACCTCGTACTCCGACACGCGCTCCCGGTCCAGCGCCTCGCGCAGCACCAGCGAGTACGAGCCCGCGAACCTCGACACCAGCCCGAACGGCGCCGCCGGCCACACCGCGCAGCGCACGCGCCCGTTCCACCCCGAGTCCCGGTCCGACACGCTCAGCAGCGCCACCACCGTCCCCACCGCCGCGTCCTCCGGCACCGGCACCGACAGCGACGTCACCCACACCTCCGGCGCGTTGTCGTTCACGTCCAACACCTCCACCTCCACGCTGCAGTGACCCGACAGCGGCGGGGGCCCCTTGTCTCTCGCTTCGATCTCCAGGTCATACGACTGAACGTCCTCGAAGTCCAGTTCACCGGCAGTACGTATTTCACCGGATTTTCTATCGATTATGAAAAGATCCTGAACTTTGACAGGCATTGTGTCGCTAAAGGAATAATATAGCTCCTGATTATCTCCCTCATCTTTGTCTGTCGCTGTTAGCTGAAAAAACACAGTTCCCGGTTCAGCGCTCTCCGGCAGCTGCACTTTATACACCGACTGGTTGAACTGGGGCGCGTTGTCGTTCGCGTCCAGCACCGAGATCACCAGCTCCACCGTGCCCGTCAGCGACGGACGGCCCCCGTCGCTCGCCGTCACCACCAAACGGTGCACAGGCATCGTCTCGCGGTCCAGAGGTTTTGTTAATACTAGAACTACGGAGATTTTCTTTTCGTCTTTGGATTTCACTTCCAAACCGAAATGCTCGGTGGGGCTGAGCGTGTAGGAGAGCTGCGCGTTGGCTCCGATATCTGCATCCGACGCGCCCTCCAGCGGGAAACGAGACCCGGCAGGGGAGTTCTCTGATAAACTCAGGTTCTTGCGGGCGGCGGGGAAGAGCGGGGCGTTGTCGTTGATGTCGGTGACCTCCAGCTCCACGTGGAAGACGCGCAGCGGCCGCTCCACCAGCACCTCCAGGCGCAGGGCGCACGGCGCGCTCTTCCCGCACAGCTCCTCCCGGTCCAGCCGCGAGCTCACCACCAGCGCCCCGCTCGCCCCGCTCACCTCCACGCTCGCCCGCCGGCCCTGCGCCACCACACGCAGCCGCCGCGCCTCCGCACCGCCCGCCTCCAGGCCCAGGTCCTGCGCCAGCCGGCCCACCACCGTCCCGGCCTTCGCTTCCTCCGGCAGCGAGTACCGCACCTGCCCGCCGACCAGCGCCCACGCCGCCTGCAGCACCAGCACCCGCAACACCGCACACCGGCACGCCACCATCGCCGCCGCCGCCCGCCCGGGCCCCGCACGGCTCCCCGCCGCCGCCCGGACGCACCGGCGCTCCTGCCCGCCCCGCCCCGCGCCGCCCCCCCGCCCCGCTCACAGCCGGCCTCGCCGCCGCACCGGGGCGGAGCCGCCTCGCCGCTCCGACGCCGTTTCTGAGCCTGCAGCGACACCGTGTGCCGCTCCGACGCCTCACACGCTCCCCACCATCGCCGGCGACTCCGCCCTCGCCTTGCTCGCCTCCGATCTCCTCTCTTCCTTCGGTTAATCTCTTTCTTTTTCTTCATTCCTTCTTCATCGCTGTCAGTTCATTGCTTGCTTGCTCTTTGCGTGCACAGATTCCTTGCTAGCCTTCTTCCTCTTTCTTCCTTTCTTTCTTCAGTACTCTCTCATTTTTCGTTACTCGCATTCTGCCTTTCCAAATCCTACTTTTTTACTGATTCCTAGTCTTTCCTTCTTCTCGTTCTTCTTTCTTCTCTCCTCTTCTTTCTCATTTCTTCTCTTCCTTCTACTTTTCGTTCTTGCCCTGCCGTGACCTAGGCTCCACTCCCCTTTCCCTTCTCTTTCCAGCCTTCTCCCGTCTCTACCCCCGCTCGCAGCTCCCCAATCGCCTCCGGCCCCGCGGCGGACGCCCTCAATCACGGAGCCATCAGCGCTAATTACGGGGCATTAGCGCGGAGCGCGGTACTCTGACCGAGGGGGAGGCGCTTAGGGACCAGCTCCGCTCAGCGTCTAGAGGCAATCCCCGTTGCTTTCTTGTAATCTCGTTAATCTTCTCTTCTTTCTTTTCTTTCCCTTCTTTGTTTCTTCTGTGTTTTTCTCCTTGCATCGAGTCCTTCTTTTCTTTTTCCTTTCCTTTGTAATTTCCTTACGCTATTCATTTTTTATCTCCCTTTCCCCCCTCTTTCCTTGCTCTCTTTCCTTATGTATTCTCTTTCCCTCTATTCCCGGTCCTGTCTTTCCATTCACCTCCTCTTATCTTTCCATCCTTGTCTCTTCTCTTCTTGGTTTCCTTTACAGAAACGTTTTCCAAATGTCTACTTCATGCTCGCAATGGAGGACAGCCATGCCCTTTGGCAAGAGCACTCATTCCTCTTCCTCATCACTTTTCATCAAGACTTGCAGAGTATCCCTGAGTACCGAGGATGCTGAATTTGTCAACTCCATTCACTCTCTCCAGATAACATCGATGCATACTGGTAATCTCCTCAGTCATCTCTTCCCTCCTTCTTTCTTTTTTCTTTGCAATGATTCATTCCTTCCTTTCTTTCCCCCTCCTCCTTTCCCTTTCCTTCTTCCTTTCTCTTTTCCTTCATCTCTTCTTTTCTCTTTTCCTTCATCTCTTCTTTTCTCTTTTCCTTCATCTCTTCTTTTCTCTTTTCCTTCATCTCTTCTTTTCTCTTTTCTACCCCACTGTACCGTATCATTGCCTCCCCTTCTCTTCTGCTTCCATCCTCGTCTCTTCTGCTCTTTTTTTCCCTTTAACAAAATGTTTTAAAAATAGCTACACCATGCTCACCATGAAGCACCAACATGCCTTGTGGCAACAGAATTAATTTCTCTTCCCTTCCACTTTCCATACATCCATACATCTCTACAGAAACAACCTTGCTGCTTTCCTCTCGCCCATGCACCTACAACTTCCCCTCCCTTCAGGATGAAGGCCCCACTCTTCAGCCTCCAGTCCACTCAAGGAGCCAGCAAATAACACAGGAGGACTATCATACGACAAAGTGAGCTCTGCAACACAAGAACAGAATCCATCGCCCTTAGAAACACAGGCCCAAGATCCAGACACTTGGACATCTATGCAAACAGGCTCCAATGAGTCCAAACAACGCAGGGGAGTCTCTCATGCAAGAACTCATACCCATCAAAGCCCAGCACAACAATTCTCCACGAAGGCTGAAAAATCATGGGGCAACATCTGTGCAAACAGCCTCCAAGAACGCCAAGTTCCAAAGTTGCTTTGGGAACTAATACACATCACAGCCCAGCACAACAATCCTCCAAGAAGGCTGAAAACGAACGAGGCAACCACAGCTCCCAGGCACTCTTCGTGGACCTTGATCAAGAGTTATTCTTCCAGCCTCATTTTCCACGGGCATGCTGGATGTCAAGCTTTACTTCTCCTTTGAACCAGCCGTGCACTTGCAGAACAACAAACCAGGAACTTACGTACCCATTGCCATTAGTAGACATGGAATACCTCTCACTCATTAGCAGGATCCATGCATCACAAAGCCAAATAAAAGCCAGCCAGGTAACACCAGGGCATTTTCAGTGAGAACATCCTCTGTAAACCCAACACATCCATTCCATGAAAGGCATTAAAGTCCCTCCTCCATCTATCCTTGCTTCCACCTGCTCACAATGTCCCAAGAAGCAGCAGCGAAGGACCATGCAGTGGTGCTTTGCTGGTCAAAACCTCCAGGCATTTCAATCAAGGAAATATTCAGTTGATCCAACAAGATAACATCACAACTGAACAGGAACAAAAGCACATCTGTCTCTCAAAATCATCCTCTTTAATGACCAACGTACCTGCAGCATCACTGGTTGCTTCATCAGGAAAGTAAATATTTTCAGACAGGAGTTTGCTTCTAAGAGATATTTTCCCTTAATAGCATCAGCAGTTTTGGGGGATGCCAGACAGAAAAAAACCTACTCATATTCTCCAAAATCTTCAAAAACAGTGGACAGTGTGTAGTTCTCCACTATGTCCTTCTATCAAAGGGGAAGCAAGAACAACACCTGAAAGCTAGTGACAGTCTCTCAACATCAATCTCAGCTCAGGAGAGTGGAAAAGCCTTCCCACACACCAATGGAAGACACCCAGAAAATCTGCAACCTGACAGCTCCAAAAATTCCCCCGTTTGCACTTCATCCACTGTTACCTACATACTGCCAATGTGAGAGAAGAAAAAACAAAAGGGTGTTTTTGCTAAGACAACATAAGAAAACTAAAGGAACTCATTCCACTCTATTGAAATGCAGGGTTTGCCAACAACCTGCATAGAGAGACCAGTCCCTCCACTCCCTACAAGACTAAGAGCACAGAAGTAACCAAGGAGAGGTTCAGAGAAGGCTGCAAGAATGACACAAATTTCAAAAAACTTCTGTTTAAGCAACAGCGTTTCACATCAAAAACAAGAGACTAAAAGCATATGTGGCAGTTATCTTCAAACACAGGGAACAGGGCGTGAGGACCTGCAGAAGGTTTGGAGGTCCTGAAGGGATCCCAGGAGAGCAGCCCTGCATGCTGGGCCTCTTCTTGAGGTTCTGTACTGGAATCTTCTATCCTGTGTGTCACGGTTTAAAAGGAAATTACATCTCCACAGCCAAGCAGAAATTCTCCGGTCCTTCCCCAATGACACAGACTGTGTTCTGCCCAACATCTCCATTTCCATCAGGGAAGATTCTTCCCCACTCAAAGTCACCCTCCCAGTGATGCACGCCCAGGCCCTGCTCCATGCACTAGGAGCACAACGGCCACAGTACCCAGACACTGCTCCACCACAACATGCACAGCTATAAAGCCCACTCTGTGTGTGATCCAAGCCTTTGCACATCCTCCACTTCCCTCAGGATTAGCACAAAGAACAAATCGAAGGCTGCAGAGTCACATAGCATCCAGTAGATTCTTCCCACATGCATGAAATTCACCCTCAATGCTCTGTCGCTTTTCAGCAGTCTCAGGTGGAAACACCACAGAGCTGCATGTGAGAGTTCTTACAGATTCTATGATTAAAGCCGTGAGAGCTCTGATCCCAGTCCACATGGATTTCCTTCTTCAAGAGAACCACACCAACCGCTGAAGCACAAGCGCATGCACGATGTCAGCTGGGTGGGGGAATTTGTAACATAGAAAACCAGAGCTGGGCTACTGGCACCATGTGGCGTGTGTGTGCATATATCAGAGTAAGCCATGCATGACAACAAGACACACAATCTCTACCGAGGGCTAATATTCAAGTGCGCAAGGAGCGGAAGTTGAGAGCACAAAAATTGCATGCACCTCAGACATCCGTACAAATCCTATCTGAGGATGATGAAGGAACCATCTTGGCAACATCAATGGCTGTGGAAGCTACTGGAGAGGGCCAGCATTATACAAGGACAGCACATTGAAGCGCCACCCTCCCACAACCCCTTTCCAAAACCAAGCAGTTCATCAGACTACATTCAGTGGCCTGCATCTCACCAATTCTTACCAACACATTGTCTACATCAGGCAGGCAGCAGCACAAGAGACTCTCTCTGCTGGGAGATATTCATAACTCAGAATACAGTGTAGGCATTTCAAAACCACATACTCTGTCAAGATCCACAAGGCCTCCATGTCCAGACCCTTGGAGCATGGAAAGCGTCCTGGCCAAGAAAAATCCATGGCCATCCTCTCTTATGCTTCCTTCTACGCACCCCTCATCCCCCACTCTGCAACATCTCTTCTCAAGACACAGCACATCACCTCCCATTCTTGTCTTCTTAGGACACCACCCATACCCTGCTCAATGATTTCCAGCTCCCACAGACAAGTCTTGCATCTGTTCAACATCACCTTTCACATCAGGACATGGCGAGGCCCTACTCAGTGCCGCTGCCACATGCACCTCTGCAATACGCCACAGTTGCCTTTTCCACCTCAAGGATCACTACGACTGTTGCTCACCCTTCCCAGCAATGAGAGCACCGTAAAAAAACATGCGGATGGTATCACATACACAGTGTCCAGACAACC
>VZSC01011358.1:0-26317 GCA_013398225.1 Steatornis caripensis
CATCAAAATAATTCTTAAATTAGGAAATTTATCTTAATCTGATGGTCTATCTGTGGGTTGCGCTGCCACAGATAATGCTTCACCACTTTCCCCTAGACAGCTCTGGCCAGTAAATAGAAAAACAAATAAATATCGATGTAGTGAGGCACAGGGAAACGACCCTTGTTTTTCAGACTATGACCTGCTTTTTCACAGGCAGAATTTGGCCCTCGGCATGGTCCCCACAAGGAAAGAAGGCTGCCTCCTGCAAAACAGAGATCTGCTTCTCTGTTCCTGAAAACAGCCAATTAAAATAAAACACACACGTCACTTATGGTGTCTGTACCCAACTGTCAGGATGCCTACAGGCTCAAAGTGATACAAGCACGAGCTTGGATTAGACTTCTGAACTATCTATCTCCACCAAGGTATGAATATAATATTGATCCCACACAAGGTTCCTGAGTTCAACAGTAAATGCTGTTTAACTAACAACAAGGACCAGGATCCTCACCCAGTGTCACCTTAGCAGCAGCTAATGCCACCTGAAGGTTGTCTCCTGGTGCTCAGGTTCAGACTCTGATGCTGGAGCGCAGCAAAGTACAGCCAAAGTCTTTGTTCTGTAACAAAAGTCTCTCCTAAGTGAATAGTGCCATTTTTCTCTCATTCACAGTGTTTTGAAAAAAATTGTCAGTTCTGGCAGTATTTTATTTCCAGAACTTCTTGTCCCAAAACAAAGCATTCCCATAAGGTTGAAGTGGCCCATGTGAACATTTCTGCAGTGGAATCTTTTCAGTTTTCATTTGGAAATTATTTTTTCCCACATGCAATTCATTGTTATTATTTTTACATTAAAACACATCGACAAGCTTTCAAAGGGCAAACTTGGACCGAAATGGTTTGATTTCATAACAGCGGAAAGTTTTGATTGACCCGAAGTAACGTTTTATCAGACCTCCATTCTGCACAGGATTTCGCTTGCACACAAATGTTTCCATTTTGTTCAGGAACCAGGAAAAATATTTCCACACATGGAAAGATCTGGTTTACCTTGTTCTTACGAGTCCTCCGTGGAGCTGTTTCTCCCTCCCTGGTTCTCCAGCTCAGGCTAGAAGCAGGCAAGACTTTGGCACTGCCCACCACAACAGCCGTCACTGATTTCAGCCCCGTGCAGAACAACCAGCACTGGGTTGCTGGCCCTTGCAGCCTCTACCAAGGGCAAATTCGTTAAAGCCAGTAGGTCTGATCAGAATGCATGAAGCGCTACAGAAATGGCCAGGCTTGAGAGATAATTCGTCAAAGTATTTGTCGTTTCTCATCTTTTTAAACATGCTGCAGATCTTCAGGCTTCTGAATTCTAGCCCAGCGGTCCAAGAAGTGGTCATATAAAGAGATGAAATTTTGAAGAAAAGGGGTAGGTCAGGAAGGTTGAATTCATTTTAAGGAATGATATAGCTTTCATAACAATATATCTACTGCCTGTAATTTATAACCCAGGCTGCCATAATGCTCCTGTGTCCCTTTTTGTTTCTGCGGTTCCAGTTCAGTGAAGAATTTCAGCATACACTTTGATTGACAGAGCAGATGGTAACATTTTTTGTCATTAATGTAAACCTATTATTTAATGTATCTGTTAGTTTTATTATTTTTTTAACAGAGTACTAGTGACTATAAAGTTTAATTGACCTTTTTTTGCCAATGAATAAATCGTTGCTGGTTTCAGTGGGGATTCTACTTTTATCTGCCAATAAAAAGCCGAAGGAAACCTCTTAACTACACTCCTTCCTTCTTCCTTTCCTCTCTCGTCACCTTAAGCCTCTTCCTATGGACAGCATACTGGAAGAAAAAATATCCAGAGGTAGAATGAGCACCTCTATATATGTGTAAATCAGGATTTACTTCAGTGAAAGAAATGGGGTTTAAATTGGCTGTGTGGTAAATTCCGCCTCTCGAAGTTGTGACATTGGTTGCACTGGGATTTTATCCCGGGCACACGCAGACTTGGTTCCCTTCTTACTTGCACTGGGCTTTGAAGTTTCAGGGCCTTCGATGGCACACTCGTGCTTCAAGCAGGTGGGCCAACGGAATCAGGCTGAGTATATTAAAAAATTGAAAATCTAAATTAAGAAAAATTGATCATGAATATGTTTGGAATAAGCTTGCCCTGCTTTATTTACGGTTGGATGGTAAAATGAGAATATGCTTTGCAGGTTTACATTTTTACCAGGAGCACATGATTAACACAGCCCCTAGAGCCCAGCAGAGGCTCAGGGACAGTTTTGAGGGGACGGCTAGCTGCGCTTTACCAGAGCAGGCTGGCTGGCTCCTGACTGCTTTTGAATGGCTTGCTTCCTCTCGGTTTTCTCATCTCCCTGATTTAAGGCTATCACCTGGCAGATTTTTATTTTCCCTCTAAGCACTTCAGGCCGAAGCCATTAGAGAGCAGAAAGAGAAATCTTGGTTTGGTTATCTGAACCTTTTTGTTTAGATGACTCTGGAGGTAAGTCCATCCAACCAGAGAAAAAGAATCTCTTTTTCAGAATTGTGAATTCATTAAGGGAACTCATATGCAGTAAAAGCAGTGAAGCTGAAGACAATGTAAATTTTGCTGGCTGAGAAAGATTTCCTTATGTTGTTATAAGCGTCTACACTGGATTTCCATTCGAGATGGGTTTTTTTTGCATCTGACTTCTTAGCTATGCACCTCAGGCTGGGGTTCAGGAAAATAAATTTGTAGCTGAGTAGGTAGAAGTAATGAAAAGCCTGCGAACAGGCATACACAGCGTGTGCCATGCCACCATAAAATTATATGTTCCTCTGGGTAGAAGTCCTGAGCTTTTGCTCTGCCACACATCTGGCACAGTTCTACTTGCTTGAGAAGTAACAAACTAACGTATATATATATTACACAAAGACTCAAACAGCATGAGAAAAGCCAAACTGGGCTGTGGGATTTCCCGTTATTTTTTTGGCAGTGATCACCACCCCAGAGAAGCGCAGAGCAGAACCGTCACTTCTCCTTTTCTTGTCCTAATCAGGTGAAGCAATTAAGGTCAAGAGCGACTACACTGAAGGCGAATCCGGTGGCAGGCTAACCTCAGCGAACGGGGCCTAGCCCAGTTATTAGTAAACTTCTGTGTACAGTAATCAGAACACCACATATTTTATGTGCTGCAGGATTGCTGCATCAGATGGGATCACATGGGCTGCTTCAAAAGCGGTGTTTTGGGGAGCTGGAATACAGAGTTCCTATTGCACCAAACCCTGGCTGTACCAGTGACCGCTCCCTCAGAAAGCCCTGGCTTTCCACGAGACGGCCGGAGGATAGTCCTTGACAGTACAATCCCAAAGAGAGCACGACTCTGAGACGTTAATATGAAGAGTCCTTTCCGAGGCGAGAACAGAATTATTACTTTTCACACCGCGGTTGAGATGCCGTTTCTGGTAACAGCGTCAGGCTAACAGGCAGGCGTGGTAGTTTTGCTGCTGTTACTGTGGAAACCCGGCCGTGATGGGCAGTAGGGAGGCAGGGAGGATGGACGAGTAACCCACTTAGACCTGCATAAAGCAACTCCACTCTCATGACAGATTTCATGCTGTGTTTTGCAATCCAGTTAATGGTGTGGCGGAAGCAAAATGTGGGCAATAAAGGGCTGACAGCCTTGGGATGGATTAGAGTCTTTTTTTCAGTGGGATTCCTTCAAAATTCTTTTGAGTGTTACTGGAATAATTTTTCTCTATCTTTTCCATGGGCTAGGAAGAATTAATCCTAAATGCTGCTGTAACCTAATGAAGCACACTTGGGTAAATATGGGAAGCCATTTCGTGTATGCAGTATTGCAGACTAAGTCCCTCATCTTAGCCTATTTGTAGAAAATCTAAATTGCCCTTTTGCCTTGTCCACAAACTTAAGTGATAACAGTCTGCTTTCTTTTCTGTGGACCTGGAAGGCCTCTTGCTCTTGCAGATCAAAACCAATAAATTTATTTCTCTGCCAGAAATGACTCGTTGCCTAATGTTTCTTAGCACACACGCACTATATTCTTCTGCCACTAGAGTCTGGGTGGAGGTGGTTGTGTCTCTTTTCAGATTAGGGCTGTCTCCTTTCATCATACTAGCTTTAAGGCATTGAGGTATTCTTAGGACAGCTCCTCTCCTCTTTAACATCATATTACCCATGAAAAGAGCCTCTGCTAAGCAGAGATGACAACCTACGAGAGCTTTTTTCATGCCACGGGAGCCAAATTAGAGGAGGAAACTGCTTCAAGATTGTTCGGGAGCATGTGGAGCTCACTGGCCTTGACCCATTAAGGCAGGAAAGCATTGTTTTAAACAAGCACACAACTATTTGACTTCAGTGGGGCTATGCAAGCCTGTAACATATATGTGTATGTGAAGACTCTGTAGTTCTCAGAAACTGCAGCATCAACAGCAAAAATTCCTCTGTGATTTCTTTTTCTTTCAGGCTACTTACCAAAATCTCAGTTTATTAAACAACTTCTCACTGTTCTGGCAAGTGACAAGATGTACAATCTTGAGCCTCAAAGTCTTGAATCTGTGTCTGACTTGAAAGTATTTCTATTTCTGTGCTCAGCTCCACTTCACCTCCAAAGATCCATTCTTTTTGTTAGCTCTCTTCTTTTTCTGTGCTTCTCATTTTTAGGAGCATCTCTAAGACTTGCAGAAACAATGCATGAAAACAACAGACTTGCTGTAAAATTCAGGTTTTCCACCTTGCCACAGCGCAGCATCCTGCAAAACAAGCTGCAAAAAATTATATTAAATCTTTTTATTTTATTTTACAGTAATGGGGAGAAAGGAGGAAGACATTAAAAGACCAAGCAGCTCCTAGGAGCAGCCTTTTCTGACAAGTCAGCTGGTTTGAAAGTAACGGGACTGGTGACCTCATGCCATTTACTTCAGTGAGACCGTGCCTGAATCTACCACTACATCTCATTAATGCTACACTAAAATGCATGAAACACTTTGCTGTCCTCACACCTGCCTTTTACAAATGAGAAAAACTGTTTTACGTGGCTGAGGAGCAGCTCAGTATCTTGCTGCCATGATGTGGCAAATATCGCTCCGGATAGATATAAATTGTCAGAGGATAATTGCAGTAACCTCCATTTGTCCCTCTGATGTGACTGGGCACTCTTTAGGACAACACTGAATTTGATTCTGTGTTCAGAGTATTATCCTGTGAAGTTTTCCTATGTCAACCAGGATGATTTGAAAACAAAGCATAAGCTTTACCAGTTTACTCCGAATAGCAATGGCATCAATTCTCTATAGACTGGTTACAGCCTTGGGTCAGTCTCCTGAGTGTTCCTGCACCAGGCAAGTATTTAGTGAGCTACAGGTGTGCTTATGAGATGCTTATGTATGTGTGGGCTTTCCATGGGATGATAACGTGGTGCACAAGTTACTCTGAGAAGACAACTGAGATAACAAATTAAACACACATGAAAATTTGGGCCACGGTGTTTTCAGTTTTGTTATATATAGAGAATAAAGCCTTATATCTGAGAGCTGCAGGGATTTGTGAGCACCTCTGTAGAACACTTCCTGTGGTTTAGAACTCTGTTTTTAAAACTCATGGCTGCTCACCTACTGCTTAATCTGTGCCAGCTGAAACAGGGAAAGCTCTAGTGACAGAAATGATGAACACATTAGTACCTGCTGCCTGTGGTCCTTCCTCTCTTATCCTGCATGGCAGGGAAGCTCTCTCCCATCTCGCAGTGACCCCTGCAGTGAGCTCATTTCTACCTCTTCCAGATAGTCTTGGAGACATCTTAACTCTCCATCTACAGAGGCGCAAGGAGAAGAGTCTAGACTGAAGGGCACAATAAGTAAATGTTCACTAAAAATACCGAGGTATTTCTTTGACACCAGTAACTCTTCCCATGACCTGTATTGCCATGTTCTTTACCTCCAATGTACATAACTCTCAACAGTTGAAGTGACTAGATGTTTGGCATTCAATGTAGGCGAAATCAAGGCTAAACCTAATGGGTATTATCCCCCTATCACAGAGGAAAAATGGACTGCAAGACTAGCCCATGGCCATAGAGCATGTTTCCTGGCATGTAACTACTCTGCCTTGACTCTCGGTACTTTTAACAGATGTAAATGGTTGACACAGATATAAGAACAAAAGAAGTTTGCAGTCTGCTGACTTTAGCCATCACTAGCCTTTGCAATATCCGTATCCCTTTTGTAATCTAGATGTTTGTTAACTCTGGCACTTACTAGGCAGCTTCTAGTAGGTAAGTCTATTCAAGGACAGGACCTCTGAGTATTCATGGGCTGGAGCAATGGGTGCCCATGACAACCTAAGACAACTGAGTGGGTGAAGGGAGGCCCTTGGCCCACACTACAGGGAAATGAGGCTTTCCCAAGGGCAGCATGGAAAGGGCATCTCTCCCTCTGGAAGAGTAACTGAGCAGGTGCCCCGATGTTTCTTCTTCCTTTATTTCAGCTGCTGTTGAAGAAAGCTGCAGGGTCAAATGAGGCTGTGAGGACTGGGAAAGGCATCCCTAGGCATCAGTGAAGAGCTGCCAGGGGAGAAGTTGTATCGCAGGCACACAGGGACACTCTGCAGCCATAACAGTGGGCATCAGCATCCCAGAAAACATTTTCCCTGTCATAGCATGGTCTAACAACTGAAATCAGGTCTTTCAGACAAAAAAGCCTAATGGTCTCAGTTAACATGTGAGCAACTTATTAAGCCAATCTCTGATCTCCCAAGAGCACTATAATATTGCTACAAAGGTCAGAAAAATATTCCCCAAAGTTTCTGAGATGGGTTTCAGGATAAATAATTTGCTTGAACTGTCTTTCCGTTTCTCTGGCAGACTCAGCTCAACCATGAGTCCAGAGATACTAGTCTAATCACCAGCTCCTGGGAACAGAAACCTTCTCCCTCTTCCAAATACACCAATCCCTATTTGCCTACCAGCTTTTTCCCTTACAGAGGAGTCTCAGCTGGAAATAATTGGCAGCCTGCACAATTTCTGCTTGCTGCATCTTTTAAGCCTGAGCATTCCTGATCAGACTTTGGGAAGTATTAATCTCATCACTGATCTAAGCAGTATTTAGAATCAGCAAATGCATATTTGAATTCCAGAGAAAGGCAAGGATTTGCATTCTAAATCGTAGTTTTTCTGCTGTAGATCTTCTTAAACGTTCAGAGTTACGAGAATCCAGCACAACCTGTGTATGGGCTTCTTTAGGAGAGATATTAGAAGCTCGGGGCTCTGATGGGCCTTGATCAATACACTTTGCAAAGGACTAATCCAATCAGGCACAACAGCAAAGAAAACACAGGAATATATACTGTCAGTGAACAGGACAGAGAAAACATAAAATCCATCCTGGTATCAGAAATATTGCCAATGCTGCTGATATAGGCAAGAAAATTTATATAGAATAACGTATGAGCACTATATTGCTCCTGCTTTAGGTAGTAGCTGTGTCACTGGGCCATCTCCTCCCCATCAGGAGTGAATGTTGAAAGGCTATGGGAGCAAGGAGGAGAACATAGCATTGATAGCCTTAAACGGTGGCAAAGGACTTCAGTGTGCCTGTCTTCTGCATGCAAGGTCTGCAGGTCTACTCTCCTCGGACTCAGCCCACGCTCTCCACATACCTCAGAGTAACTGGTATGGACATAAGCACCTTGCTGATAATCCTGCTCTTCAGGCAATTTTTTCTAGTGTGGAGAAACAGATTCAATTTTTCCTCCTCACCGTACTGTCTCGGGCTGAGATTTCAGCTACTGAAGTGTTTCTTCTTTCAATGTAAATTCCTTGGGGTAGTGCTTTATTTGGCTTGTAAATGATCACAGAAAGTGCAAATTCATAAAGTAATAACAGCAAGTGCTTTGTCTTCTGTCTCAGTATTTCTCTTTATGTTGGCACATCAGCATGTATGTGATCCAACGGGTCACATTGGATTGATGATGTGAGCATCATGTTAGGAAACAACTGACTTTTCAACTTGACTAACTAGGTGCCTCTTTAGAGCTGGATCAAGTGGGAGTGACTGTCAAGGCAAGTCTGAAGAAAAGCTCAGATGGCTATGTTTGCAACTGTGGCGAAATATCTCTGCCACCGTATCCCCAGAGACTAAAGCACAGAGACAATTTGCTTTGTGAAGATACAATCATCTACAAAACACCCATCCCAAATTTTGTGACTCCCCTACATCTGAGAATGGCCAGATGTCCAGTGTAACCATTAGGTTTCAGAGTTGCTTGTGCAATAACTATTTGCTCAGGAAAGTTCCAGAACGAAGTGCTCCACAGATACATAGGAAACCAACTGATAATAAAAGGCAAATGCATTTATGTGGTTGTCTGTCTCTATATAAACCTTTCTTTTGCAGAGCACTCCTCTGGCAACAGTCACCAGAGATGGGGCCAGATGCTGTTGTTCAAGAGTACATAACATTATTATGGGGTCTTGTAGGACTAATCTCATTTCTTGTACCTTCTGTATTGCAAGCAGCTCATGTGCAGGACTCTCATATGCAGAGATTTATTTCACAGTGTGTTTTGGTTCCTGAAGTTTCTAAATAAAGTTTGAGCTCACAGCTCTGATGAACTGCCCTTATGTTCCCAAAGGCAGAATTTCCTTTTTCCCTTGAGGGAAATAAAAAGTCAACAGAAGACACTATTGAGCCCACCAGATCAGTGCCCAGATCTAGCCAGGCTTTGAAAAAGGAAAGTATGCAGCAACACTAGCCTTTAAAGACCTCTATTTAAAAATTTTTCAATGTAACAGGATAAGGATAAAGGTAATAGTGTGAAAAGATTTCGATAGAGAAAAGAATCAAATGTCTGACAGCAAAATGCTAGTTAAAAATAAAGATAATAATGGAAAGATGATTAGGATACTGCAAAAAAAAAATATACACACCAATTTGGAAAGGAAAAGCAATTCTTACTCTATTAAACAGGGGTTTTATAACATTTCACTGCTTCTAGGTTTGCAGAAATATTTCTGTACACTTCAAATCCCCTGCTATTCATTGTCTTCTATGCCTGATGAAAATTGAAAAGACCTGTAAACTATGAATAGGGATGTTTGCATGTATTTCCTATTTCTCATTTCACTCTGTGTTGGTGAATTGTATAATCAGGATATTTCATCTGATTATTTTTTTCCCAGTCAGTACAATAAGTACGTTTCAAATCAAGTTTGGTATGCACTTCCTCATTTTCTTTTGGAGGTCATTCAAAGACAATATCTACATTGTCATCTCATTTCATTCTTTGAGGAGAATCTATTTTGTTTGAGCCAACAGAGATCTCCCACTAAGGTACAATAGAGAAGAACATTGTCCTACTGTGATTAAAGCTGTGTTCAGGGCAGCAGTTCCATTTGGCAGAGGATCTTGAGACTTTGACCTTTATCTTCTGTTCAAATTGCAATTGCCTTCTCCTCCCCTGCCCCCAAAAGCATGAGTTGTCTTTGAAATAAGAGAAAAGCAAAACAAAACAAAGTTTTCAGGTAAATTAATAATCTTAATTTCTATTTTTCTTTTCTTGAGATGTAGTTAGCGCTGAATGAGAGTTTTGTGGAGCAGACGAATGTTCGTGATGAAGCACTGGCTCATGAAACCAAGCAATGTCCCAGACAGGTGTCACAGGAAGAGGACTTCCACTGTGGGCTCTACTTGCCTGGTTTCCCACCAGCTTATTGGCATGGCTGTTGGGACACTGAGTCTTCCTGTTACCTTAGGGCAGCGTTATCTACAAGCTGACCCTGGTCAGAGAATTGCAGTTTCTGTGCTCTGCAGCTTCCTTCAATCTAGGACAGGAGCCCTCGGGTTGCTCATCCTCGTTTTAGAAACCCCAGGGAAGATGGTTCAGCTCTGCAGCTGAGTATCTGGACACTGTTAAATCCTTGGCTTGTGCTAGGTTCCTCCAGAAGGAGATGAGAGGTAACCAGGAGCCTGCAAGCCTTGGACAGCGAGCGAGTGAGTCAGCTGCTTTGGGGAATGCGCTCGCTCAAGTGTATGAGCTCTCTGACTGTATGTAACAAAATGTTTAAATTATATTCAAAAGAAACTCTGTCTGATTTTCCATAGATAAATTGAATGACTATCTCTTTTTTTGCTGAAAGAGATTCCCTTCTTACCCCAGGGTGGCTACAGTTATCATGGAACTGACATTCTGACTTTTGAATAGTGATATTTATAACTTAAAGCTCTGATCTTAAAACAAATGCTTAGGGTTTTTTTTTTCTTTTTTTCCTTTCCCCCCCCTTTTTTTTATTGAGACATCAAAAAATCTCATTTAAAATGTTGAAAATATAGTGAAAAAAATTTCCCCGTTTCTCTTCCAAAACCTTACTTTTGGCCAAGTCAGGCCAGTTTTGCAAAACATTTTGTATTTGATGAAACTGCACATTCTGAGGGAAGGACAGCCTGCCAAAGTTTTGGGGTCCAGCTTTAACCACAGCTCTGACAGCCGCAGAAGGGCTGAGCTGGGCAAAACGCCATCAGTGGAAAACCCCGTAGATTTCTGTTTCTTCCATGGGATTCGTCTGGCCGGTGAGAGGAAAATGGAGCTCACTTTGTATCCAAGTCTACAGGTTTGATTTACCTCTACAGAACCCTTGCAAATGTCTTTGGAGCCGTGTGGGTTTAAGCTAGTCCGGCAGGACACAGATCATTCTGGCCCCTGCCCAGGAAAGCATTTAAGCACATGCTTAACTGAAACCATGCCATTAGTCCCGTTGCGGGCTGCACAGCCCGGGCTGCTGAATGGGACTTTTCTGCAGCGTCTGGTCCTGGGGAGCACATCTGGGGAACACATTCGGCCGCATGAACTGTTACACTCGGTGCAGGTAGGGCTGCCGTGCAGTCTCAGTTGGGGCTGTCTCTAATGATGTACATGTATATCATCTAGCATAATGGGGCCACGACCTACCCTAATAACTACACACATGCACACAGAGCCTGCATAAGAAGAACGTTGTTCGAGTTGTGGTGTAAAAGCACACAGAAATAACTTGTGGCATACTCTGACTGAAGTTGCTTAATCCACTGCCAGAGGGCAGAGGAGGTGTAGTGTAATGGGGTAATTTATCTTTAGCCAGGGCAAATGAGGCGCTAATACTAGGAGTCAGTCTGCCTTGAGGAAGCTGAGAAAGGCTTTTTTTTGCCCTTTTTTCACAAGCAACTAAGAACATTAAGCCATTCATGAATTATGCCACATTTTGTCCAGAAGAATGTCAGATAATTAATTGTATTGCATAATACACTCTATTTACTGTACCACGTACATGCTGTACCACTTAATACTCACAGGCTTTTTCAACCTCAGATTACCAGGCAGACATAGACTGCAGCTGGCAATGTCCTTTTCTCTCAGAGATTATGGTCTGCTAATAAAAAAATACATTGCTACTTTGCCCCCAGCTGCAGCAACACAGATAAAATCAAAAGTCAAGTCATAGTGATTCTGTTCAGATCTAAAATTAATGAACGCCAAATTCACAACTAGTTCTTAATCCAAAGACTTTTTGGATTGAAAGGGTTTTTTTAATGTCATGATGGTATGCCTGTGTCCCTGAAACATCAAGAACTGAGTCATTCACCCGTGGGTCACTGAGGCCCTCCTGGCTCCTAATTGTCACGTGGACCGAAGGACAGCACACACTCTTTGATGGAAGAGCTTGTTTGGAAAATGAGTAACTGGCTGATAGGAGCTGATGCCAGGAGCTGATGAGAAGCAAGTGGTGACCTGTGATACCACTCCAAGGTATGGTTGTGACCTGCTTAGGTAGGAGAGTCATCTGAGTTATAAAGCCCTCACAACCAAGTTATGCTAGTTATCATTCAGGGATGCTCTCACTGTTCACAAACACATGCAGCCCAACCCTCCAATGCTTTGCATTGTACATAGCCTCCTGTTTGCTGGGAAGAAACAATCCGAAACGTCACTAAAGCACATCAAGATGTCGTGCCTTTTGCATTGTTATAAGGACTTTGCAATGCAAAGGGCAGGGTCACCAAGATAATTTTGGACAGGGTATGGAGACCTGTTATCCTAAACATCTGCTGTGGCATAACAGCACTCGCAGCAAGTGCAGTCATCGAGTGACAACCTGGAACCTCCATGATAGTAAAAGTGGAATCTAGAGAACAGGATAAAAGTATTAAAGACTCAATATTTTTTCGTAGTTTGACTTCAATAGGAGACAGAGGTGCCCCCTTACTCTCCCAGGATCCATCCCATTTTGTTTTAATATTCAGTAGATGGCTTGTAGAGTTAGGGTTGTCATCTTGGCTGTTACAAGAAAATGTCAGCAGAGAGTCTGTGAGAAATGCCCTGTTAGCTCACTGAGTCCCAGATCGAGCTTCCTGGAAAAAAAATCTCCTGGCTGGAGACATTTTTAGATTTTGAAATTAATAATTTGAAAATTATGCTCTCCCTGCTCGTAATGATTTCATTCTGTCTTCAGAAGTAAGAGAAACTGTTCAAAACAGCAGTTGCTACATCAAAGTAGGTCTCATTAAGTGATATTGTAATGCGTAAGCACAGGTACTGGTGTCACAGATGCTATTTTATAACTACTTAACTGCAGAAGTAATGATACAGCAGAAGGTGGGCGTGAACATTAGCAGTGATCTTTGTTCTGCTTGATGTTTTCCGGTTGTATCATATTTTCTCTTTGTTTTGCGTTTGCTGCAATGTACTAGATGAAACCTCAAGAGCAAAAATTAAAAGCAGGTACTGTCACGTGCATAAAATGTAGAAGCGGGTTTTTTTTACAAAGACAATTTTCTAAAAAGAATATTATACCATACCTTCAAAAACGCAGTAAGCTCTCAAACTGAGTTCAAGCCAATCTCTTCAGTAAAGCCTTAGTGAAGAGAGACTTGAGGTTGCCGATTTTTTTTCTTAATTACCTTAAATTAAGAGGTAGTGTTGAAAAGAGCGCTTCACATTTAATTCGTCCTTTGTGCAGATACAGTAACTTCTTGCCAATGCACTGTATTAAAGACATCGTTTTAGAATGAGATGTGAAGCAAAGGGAAAGACATTCGCAGAGGTTATGGGAAGAAGACCTGAAAGACTCACATGGAATTTCAGATCCACATCAAACACTGCAAGCAATAGAAAGTTCTCTATGCATATTTCACAAACAGCCAGCAGCTCCAGTTTTCCAGTGCCCTGGGTTACGTTTTAATCCAAAGGCATAACACTCTCACTGTTTAAATAGATGATCAATCAGAAAGGCCATTCTTGGGTTCACTTACACTCCACATAGCCATGGTCAACCATTCAGTACCTTTGACCTGACCTTTGAACGGAAAAATGCAAAGACAGCAACAGCCGGGTTTAGAAAGAAAAGCACCTAACAAAAAGGCAGAGAAACATTTTCATAACAATAGGAACTGTTTCATAAAATGCTGACTACAAGCTAGACGTAGAAATTTGCCTGTTACGGGATGAAACTGTTCAAAGGGTTAGTCAAATTCAAGGCAGGTTTTAATATGCAGCAGCTGCTGAAAGCAAAAGCTTGCAGGGGTTAGCTTACAGCCATGAAATAATTATTAGGTTAATGACTCTGGCTTGTAATAGAGACTGTCTTTCTGCTGTGACTATGCTAGGATATTGCCTTTGCCATTTTTAAAGGCAATGTTCTTGATCTGAAATTGAAAATACTGCATACATGCAGCACAGAAATATGAAAGTAATTCGATCGGTTACATACTGGCCAGCTTTCCTTAAATCAACACTTTGAAATGAATGTGTCTTTCAGATCTGGCATGTGTTTGTTATTTGTGTGGTTTTCTAGAAGTATTGTGACTAAAATACCTGTTTGCCAATTGCCTCATTTGTCTTGGTTTATCAGATTACAAGATTAAATTACAGGCTTCCAACATTTAAGGGAGTTTGGATGTAATTCACTTCTTCTCTCTCCCTCTGCCTCACTGAGATTACATTAATTTCTAATTCTTTGAATGAAATGTAAATTTGTTTCATGGAAAAGTAATCAAACTGCTGTTCACAAATGAAATATCTAGGAAATTATACAGTAGATGTCTTCAGTCATATGGACCTTGGTATGGATTTGGAAACTAGTACATCTTTTTGCATGCACTGTCTTTATGAATTTACTAATTCCACAAACGACTAAACTATCAGCTTTTTGAAAACTGGGGTCCAAAATTACATCTATCCTATAAGAAGGGAATTCAGCAAAAAGTTCAATAGGGCACATTTCTTGCAATGCTGAAACATTCATTTGTATTTCTAAGCCCAGTTTCTGGGAGGCATATGATGATACATTCTCGATTGTATATAAGTGGTTTGTACAGCTGGAATCTCCCCCCCCCCCAAAAGGAAATAGAGTAAAAACACACGAATGCTGCAATGAACATAGTAATTTAAGATTTAATGCTATGGCACTCAAAGAGTCTAGTGGAAAAAAAAAAAACCAGCTCAAGATATATCTTCTAAAAGTCATCTTTAATGAGCACTCGACTGTTCATATTTTATGTCGACACATATTGTTGCGTTTTTGAAAGGATCGTTTACTTCTTGCAACATACGGACTCTACTTTCATCTCTAACACAGTTATTATATACATGAAAATCTACGCTTTACAAACTGTATTTCAGGAACTAATCTGCAAATTCTTCAGTTTACACCCATAGTAAGATATCACAGTCACTTTACCACCAGTCTCCCCAGGGGGAGTCCGTTCATAAATACTAGTTTGTGCAAACACGTGTGTACGTGCGCGTTTGGAGAGGCCATCACCTTTACCAGTCACTTTGAATATTCATTCCGTTTCCTTGAACAAACAGATAAATCAGCATTATAGATGCAACACAGTTTTATTCCTCTCCATCTGCTCAGTTTTGCTGCTGCCCGCCTGTGGGGTCAGGGTCTGGGTGGCGCAGGGGCAGGAAGGAGATGAGGCACTTTTTTCTCAGCCCGTGCCCTGAGCATCGCCAGCACCGTTCTTGTGGGAACACTCCCCTGGGGCACCACGATGACGACAGAGTGGGGATGGCGGCACTCAACCCACGGCCCCCTCCTCTCCATACCAACACCCTGCCGAGGTTGCTCCTGCAGCAGCTTGCCATGGGGCATGCCTGGGTGGTGGTGCCCTGCAATGCCTCCAGGGTGTCCTTCACTCCTTCCCACACCATCAGGAGCTGCCCATGGGGCAGCAGTGCCTGAGCTGCGCCGGGATAACAAATCACCTGGTACCTGCGTATCCTTGGGAGCGCCCCGCATGATGTACGGTGCCCACCTACACCCAGGAACAGAAGCAAAACCCTGGCCGCCATGGCAAACAGCAGGGCAGCACATCTTCGTTTTGTGCTCTGTGTGCTCAGAAAGTCTCTGACAGCCCTGTCCAAACAATCCCGTTGGACAAAAATGCAAACAACTGCACACACAGGAGGTCTTCTTAGAAATGCCTTTCATTTCTGGAAGGAAAAAGATTTGGGATCTGGGCTGTGGTGAATTAACAAGCTGACCTTTTATCTTGAGAGGCCACTGATGTTTGAAGACAGCCCAGTTCTTGAATGAAATTACTTTGGGTGGTCCTGGTCTGCTTAGGAAAGAAATTTTTTGTTGTGCTGAAAACAAGGGCATGAGAGTACACAGACATAAACACTGAATTCAATCTCTCTGCAAAGTGAGGGAGAGGGCCTTAGGCCAAAATAGAGGCACATTAACGAGCTTACATCAACCAAAAGAAATGACTAAGTACCTGTGAGTTATATTGGTATTAACTGAGATTGTCATGTATGGCTCTATAGATTTAATGTAATAGAAAATGCACAGTGTGATAAAATAAGGTATTAACATCCTTTTATCAGCCAAAAGTAATTTTCAGGCATGAATATATTGTGAGTGTATGAAATTGAAACTCACTGACAAATTCTGAGAAAATTACTCTTATTATTGGCAATTTCAAATAAAAACAGGAATAATGATGTGTTTTATGTCTGTGTTTGCAAAGCTCCTCCCAACAGAAACTTTTCAGTACTACAGACTTGTAACAGCTAGGAAATGAGAAACTCTGTAGTAAATCCCCGGCCTTCGTTTTCTCATATCCAGCTCTCCAGAAAGAGATCGTATTTAGGAAACAGGAACTTTTAGGACGCAGCGCAGATCTTTGCACATTCCAAACCCCCTTTGCCTGTTGTCGGACTTGGGGGGTTCCTGTGTTTTCTTGCCCCCTCTTGCCCTGATGTATCTGCAAAGCGATATCGCCTGATCACATTACTTTCTGTTACCATATGTCAGTTAAAAAACAAATTTTAGAAAACCTGAGCTGTACAGCAAGCCTGCTGGCTTCTCAACCTGCTTTGACATATGCAGGAGAAGATTTAAAGCTGTCAGGCTGTTGGATGGTTGCCATGGGATTGCAAAGGCGGGAGAGAGAAATACCCAGGCAAGATGCAGATGGACGGCCGGCTGCACTGGCTGGGCTGACCTTGTTCTCAGGGTACCCAACTGAGAAAGGACCCTGAAGATCCTGTTTAATATTATTACCTTTAAGCCTTATTTACCTTGACATTTTGGGTAACTTAGATTAGGAAATCAGCAGAGGATATTAGTCTAAATCAACATGCAGACGAACACCTGAAGCGGCTGAATTGCTGCCTGAACTCCCTGCCTGACCGGAGCGAGTATAACTTGTTACCTTGGGGTAAATATACAACGCAATACACATGGGAACCGTACATGCATGCCCTTGCCATGTCTGCTTTCTATTTGGCTAAACACACATGAAACTGTCACCGGTGCTCCTGCTTTGGTTGACCTCTGTGCTATTTGAACTATTTGTCTTGCCGGTTGGAAATTTTCTGAGCAAAATGGACTAATTGGCCTTGATTAACAAGCATCTGGTGTGAGTACAAATGGTTATTTGAGCAATAATGAGAAGGAACACGGGGAAGTGAGTTGGCAGCCTAATTTCTGGCAATTGATCCGTTCCCCATCCCCAGGCTGCTGAATTCCTTTTTCTGGCAAGGTGGGGGAGGTGTTTCTCTGCAAACAGCCTGTAATCTGGCTTTTTTTAAACCAAACTGCTTGGCATGCTTTCCCATCGCTCTGCCATGAGGTCTGCAGCCCAGCCCTTAAGGGTATGCCCGGCGTGAGAGCGTGTGAAACTGGACTGTGTGGTTTGTAGCCATGCTCTTCAGAGAAAATGATAAATACTGCAAAAGCAAGAATAGTTTTCCCCTTATCTTCGTACCTGATTTGAAGTCTGCAGAATGGGTGTTCTTAGATAATACCTAAACCACATGTGCCCTGGATGCTTAAAGCCTGAGATTTAGGGTTATATAAGTAACTAAGCTTTCTGAAACTTCTAGCTACAGATAACACAGCATAGGTTCAAAAATGTATTTCTTATTTCCTTTAGCCAGGTCGGTTATTTCCCATTCCTTCAGAGGGCAAATAGCTTTCCTTTTCACCTATATGCAAATACATAGAGCATGTTTTTTAATTTTCCCAGTGGGGTAACTGTACATGCTCTTTCTAGGGGAAGAGAAGCCTTTGCACTGCCTTAAGCTCATATCAATTTGTCACCAGGTATGATACGGAAGGAGTCTAATGTATTTGTATAAAACCTGGTAACGTATCCAGCTAGTGTATCTATACGAAACTGGTCACCTTTGTCAGAAGGTGTGGTCACGGGATGGGGATTCTTCCTGAGAGTTGATTTCATTATGAACATGCTGTTATAGTATAGGCTACCAGCATAGGCATATAGGTGCTAGCTGGCTGCCATCCCCCTCCTCTAAACAACAGAGGCACAGAAAGATAAACTTGAGAAATTTCTAGTATTTTGTTCAGTGGAGCAACACAAAATCCTGAGGTCTTTTTCAGAAATGCTGGCCTTTTAAAAAAAAAGGATGATGATCTGATTTCTTGATGAAAGCCAAAATTGAACACTTTAAAACTTGGCACTGATGAGGAAAAATGAAGTTTTTCTGTACTATCAGCATTTCAGAGCTGAAGCACATCTCCCTGAGCAGCACTGGTCTCAATGTTCTCCCCGTCATAGACTCATACCTTTCATTATGGGCCAGCAGACCCATTATGGGTCTGAATTACATTTTTGTAGCGGCACGGGTTGGCTTTTTTATTCTATTTTTCATCCAGTATAGGCTTTTGCAATGTGCATTTGTAACACTGTTAACAAACTCACTCTGCATTTCTGTTTGGTTTACTTAAATATGTAGATAAGAAGTCTGTTTGAGGTGCTACATGGGAGACACCACTCTGGGGCAGAAATGGCAAAGTCCAAGCTTCAGCAAGTACCATATATCAGTCTCAAAATAGTAAAAAATATTGATTTTATCATAATTGCTTTGAAAATGAAAAAAAAAAAGGAACATCTCAAAACCCAAGCTATTCTTCAAATATCTAATAAATCCTAAATTAAAATGTTCAGGCTCAGCATGTCAGCGATAAGGTTACACTGGGAATCAGGGTGGCACAACGTAGTGTGCGCTGTCGTGCGTTTCTTTAGGTACACATTTTTAAAAAGCTGGTGCAGAAATTGCTCTTTTCATCCCACTCTCCTAATTTTTGCAAAATTAAAGCAAATTCAGCTCCAGGGAATAAGCACAGATATGCGTTACTCCTACGGATACTAACTATCGTGCATATCTTTGTTGAAGCATTTCTTTAATTACTATTTTGCATGAATCAGGAATGGCAACTAGTTTCTCTCAAGAAGCAGATAATTGCAGAGATTACCAGTATCCCTGTGAGTACTGAAAGGCATCTGATACTGTACGCACTTGCACAGAGTGCCCTAGCTGGAGCATCTGCCTTGGCACAGGACAGCCGTTGTTCCATGTGGGTAAGCCAACATGAGGTGAGCTTTTTAATGTGTGCTAATTTGGTACTGAGTTAAGGGCTCTTGGTTTCGATGCTGCAATATTATAAATCTCTCTGTTGTACTGCCGCCCCTGTGCTCTACGGAAGAAGCTGACAAGTAGCAGTTGCAGTGCCACATGATGATAACCTCAAGTATAAAATTACCATGATAACATTTAGTCATGGTAGGCCTACAAGAGACAAAAATGTGCTTCTGTGTTTGGGAGATTGCCAGCTGTGGAAGGCAGAACTGTCAAGATAAAACATCTAAGGAATGAGGCGTTTAAAAGAGAGTACGGGATATCCATCTTTCACTAAGATACATTAGGAAGCCATTAAGGAAGAGGTAAAGAAGTTTATAGAAGAATTTGCTGGAGACAAAAATGTGTAAACTCTACCATTTAGCCTAATAATTGACAGAGCAGCACATCTGCAGCAGCTGAAACATGCCTTCTAAACAACAACTCACTAAAGGGATGGAGGGGCTGGGAATTGAACTAAATGGATCACTTTAGGAGCAAGCACTTTGGGCCCTTTCATTCACTCTGCCTCTTACCAGTCAAAAAGGAACATTAAGGCTTTTCAAAGAGAAAAACCTGTCTCTCGGAAATTCATTCTCAAAAGGCCTGAGGGGAAATTTGGAGAGTGTTTTGCAGTCGGTTCAAAAACTTATCAGAGATTATCAGCTTCCAGCTGGTAACTGCGTAGAAGCAGAATATGGACTTTCGTAAGTACATGTAAGTAAGTAACATGTAAGACTTTCCTCAGCTTCCTTCCCCGCTCCCCATGGACATGATACATGAATTAATTTACTTATGTGTAACCAATTTGCTTATGTATACATAGATGCATATGTATAATACAACACGACAGAGCACAAGGTCTCCTTTAAACAGTAGAGAAACCCATGCAGCTAACAGAGCTTTGCTTCTCCAGCCCCGAACTGCCCGTGTTCTCTTCATTCCCATGCTTTTTTAGGTCTAGCAATGCAAATCCCCTACTTCCACACTACTTTTCTTTTAGCCCCTGGATTTGGAAGCATCATATATGATACTCATTGTTTCATCTAACATTAAATCCAAAGTGTAATGTAGCCTCAGCTGTCCTGGACAATCTGGAAATACAAGGAACAAAGTAAAAAAATGCAAGCAGTGATAAAAATCAGCTGGCTTTCGGTAGGGATCCTTCATTTCTGTTGTGATCCCACAGCACTGACATTGACAAGAGAGTCAAAGGAAAGGAAGGTTTCTGTCTTCCCTGACTCTAAAATTCACTCCCATCTTTGATCAAAAACAAGCCATCCCAGCTAAACTTCACGATCATTTTTTTGCTTGGACTCCTGGATAGGGTTGAAGTAGATACTTTGAATTTTTAGCTACCTAGAGGCTGAAAAGGACCTTAAAGTTTTCTTTGGTAAAAGAAACAAAATAATAATGTATGTATTCAAGCCTCACTCTGGTAATCATCACTGTATTTTCTTATATAGCTGCAAAACTCAATATCACCTAATCACCTGAGCTATCTGTTCTCTGCCATTACTAAAAGAAATGCTTCACAAGTCTAAAATGCTGGGAATTATTGGTGATGGAGATTGCCTGAGACCAAGAAACCAGAATCAGAGCTTAGGGAGCTGACCTTGTTTATCCATGCCTGAAACACAATGAAATTTAAATAACAGCAGGCTGAAATTTATTTTTACGTTCACGTATTCTTGGAGTTAATTATTTTTCCAGCATTAGCTTCCTATCACATTACCTTTTTTTTTTTTTACATCAGCTGGAGCCATTATTAAGAAAATATTCTTATCTATAAATATCCTTTCTGATTACAGGGAAATGACATAGCATTTTTGGTTTTGACCTTGTGATTTTCATTATGTTCTAGATTTTTAGGATATGCAACTCTCTGATGAATGTCTTTCAAGAGGCAAACTGTTCATCACTCCAGTTCTGTGCTAAGATATCACCATGCTGATGACTTTCCATCTATTTAATTGACTGTATTTTTCATCTTCAAGATGTTTGCTGGGACAAATCCTGAGCTGAGACAGCTAGAGCCCTGCCAGCCGGCATCAGCTGAAGGTACGATTCCCCCTGAACAACGCAGCTCAGCACATTTGGGTTCAGTGTTACCACAGTATGAAGGATCATTCAAAGCCAGTGGCACCAGGGGAGGAAATGTTGGGCAGAGAGGGCCCTCAGAGGATTTGCTTTCTCTTCTTCAAGGCACGGAAAGGCTCCACTTGGATTCAGCATGTCATCACATCGTCTAAAAACTACCGAAATGCTCTGGCGCTTGCTGGGAGGGTTAAAAGACGAAAGCAAATGCAGAAGCTAAGGTACACAGCAACCAAAAACAACACTAGTGATGAGCGCGTTTAGCAGAAACAGCGTTTGCGACCTCCCTTCCCAGCAGCAGAACAATGCTTGCCTCGATTTTGGATAGTCCCAGAAACCAGAGACCCTCTTTGCAGCTCAGAGCATCCCTCCCACTGGTGGGAATAGTCTGTGGTAGCAACCAGTGGGGAGGGCAAGCGGGGAAGGAGGGTGGGGGGCCTGTTTCCTCCGCGAGGCTCCCAGTGGCTGGGAAGCTTTGCCCAGGCTAAGTCTTTCCAAGGGCTGCTTGCCCTGGCACGTCCAGGATTCCCAAACTGTTGTTATTGTCCTCCCTCTCCCCTGCTTCTGATAAAGATCTCTCTGTTAAACCCGTTTGCTTAACTCCCTGCTCGGGACCAGAGGCAGAAATCCAGGCTCCGAGAGCACTGCGCAGGGGCCTGAGACAGGGCCGTTGATGTTTCTTTATTTTGAGGAAGGATCTCTTAAAAATTGAACCTCAGCTTGCTGTTGTGCACCAAAGGGCTGCAGAGTGATGCATGGCCTGTGAAATAACAGCATGGCGTTATGAGAGATTTTAGAAGGAAGAAGCTTTGGCCAGCGCTCTTTAGAAAACTATATTTACAGCCGTAAGACCAAGGCCAGGTCTAGACAGAGCCAGACTAAGCAGTTGCTCAGCTGCGGGAGGAAATCTGCCCACGTCCTGCTGCCCCCTTAACCTCTGCCAGAGGGTTGGAGAGCTGAGCTGGCAGCTCGGCTGTCGCTGCCACCGCCAGTGCCACTGCTGCCGGCCCAAAGAGCATTTAGGATGTGTGAGGGAGCAGCCGCCAATGACATGGGGGAGCAGAGAGAGGGAGCAAGCACTTCCTGGCACCCTGGTAACATTCCCCGCACCTCCCGTCTCAGCCGGAGGCAGCAGCAGCAGCAGCAGGAAGCCTCAGCCCCCACGGCTCACGCTGGGCACTCAGCCCAGGTGTGCTTGTACTTCTCCCCTTCCTTTTCCTTTGGCAGAGGTGGCCCATGGTCAGGCTTGGCATGACTGAGAAGTCTTGAACCTGCTTCGCAGTGAATGTGGCTAAAATCTGGCCTAATCCTGCGTGCTCTGGAGCGGTCAGTTCCTGCACAAGGAGGAGCAGCCAAAGCAGCGTGCACCGGAGTCACAGCTTGCCTCTCTGCTGGGATAAACTGTTCTGTGGACTCAAGAGAAGCTACACCAACCGACTGTCCTGCAGTGACAAAGCGATGTAAAATAATTTTTGGGAGCAAAGGCTTGCTTTTCCTGACACCTCTTGTGCACCTGAGTAAGTGCAATAGATTTCAGCTGAAAGACTCTTGATTTGCACCACTCCGAAGTAAAGCAGAGCGAAGGGAAAGGGTCACCTCACCTCCTGGTAGCTAGAGATACAGCTCGGTTAAAATCAGTCTACTCAAAGTGTGCGGTGAGCTCTGAGAGGGAGGGATAGGCTAGCACAGTGTTTCACACTGAATGGCAATGTCACCTTTCTTGAAAATGGCTCTGAATTTCCACGCTCAACCTGATCTATGACAATGACTGCCACATAGTAAAAGCCAGCAGCTTGGTGCTTAGCCTGGGACAGTCCTCAGGAGACAAATGCCCACGTTGTTTTATTGGAGATCCCTTGTACAGTTTGAGCAACGGAAGTCAAAAATTAAAGATCCTAAAGTGAATCACTGTGTACACGGAGGGTGTAGAAGAGGAGTGCTTGGCTTTGGGGCCCCACTTATGTCGGAAGAGACCAGTATAATTTGGATGGCTTCCACCTCAGCAGCAGCAGAAGCAATCTTCCCCGGTGCGGTCTGCTTGACCTGGACAGGAGAGCACTAAATTAAGAACAAAAGGGGAGAACAAAAAGAGGGGACAAATGAACATTCATTTAGCACAAAAATTAATATGTCAAGAACAAAATTAATCAAGACACCAGGGGACATTAAGTGAATAAATTCTTAAATTGCTTGTACACTAATGCCAGGGGTCTAGGCAATAACAGAAGGAACTGGAAATGGTCTTTTATGAGCATATATTCAACTTCAAGACGGCCTTAATGAAACTAAGGGGGAAATTTTACTTGATGAGAATGTTAAAACCATTGGTTAGAATCTGTTTAGGAAAGGTCAGATTGTGAAAAGTGGCGTCAGAGGTTCTGAATCACTGACAGCTCAGCAGCAAAGGATCATCAATGACTATGGATCAGTGACTTGAGACACAAAATGAGAGATGAAGTTTAAACTGCAATCTGTTACTGNTTCAAGACGGCCTTAATGAAACTAGGGGGGAAATTTTACTTGATGAGAATGTTAAAACCATTGGTTAGAATCTGTTTAGGAAAGGTCAGATTGTGAAAAGTGGCGTCAGAGGTTCTGAATCACTGACAGCTCAGCAGCAAAGGATCATCAATGACTATGGATCAGTGACTTGAGACACAAAATGAGAGATGAAGTTTAAACTGCAATCTGTTACTGACCATGAGATAACACTAGAAAAAAGGGGAGACTAGCTCTATTATCAATACCCTGCACTGAGCAAAACCACAGGAGAAATCACTCTGAGAGACACAGACTGAAAGTTTCTTGCTGAAAACACTGTGACAGTCTTAGAATTGATAAAAACCTCTCAAGTCAATAAGTCTTTCCTCTTGCATGGGATAATTCTATTTTAGACGCAATTTTGGGAGGAGTATTGATCCCAGAACTGGTATGGAATTCATCTTGATTTTATTTTTAAAATAGCATCTAACCTACTTGTGTCTTACCTAAACTAGTCATCTCAGCTCCTTTCAGAGTCAATGAGTGGAGCTAGATATCTCCTGGAGATGATTTATCCCGTCCTAAGAGAGGTATGCAAGCTACAAGGTATGAATTCTCTCTGGAATGACCAACTACTGGCATAGCCATCCAACTTGTTGGGCATACCCAGTCTTCAGAAGGCAAAATCTGGGGGAGGCAAACCCGGTTCGAGCAGCCCCCAGTGCCTACTGGGTGCAGTGTGCCCCAGTACAGTAGGGTGTGCCTATTGCTAGCGGGACTTTGTCAGGATTGGGTTTAAATCCTGCTAAGAGAAAAACAGAATATCTTTAGTGACCATTTTGCCTCTTTCTTAGGGCTGACAGGGAACTTTGGTCCCCTTCTTCATGTAAGCGAGGGTGACAGATGCTAGTTATGGTAGCTAAAGTAAGCAGCATCCCTAAGAGCTCAAAAGATGTGTAGAATCACACTACTTTTCTTCAAAACTCATTTTTTAAGAATGCAGTATTTTTGTGTTAAGAACAGAACTTAAGAATAACGTTTCTTATAGCTCTCTGGAAATAAGGATTTTTCTTACCAGTAAAGACAATTTTCCTGACTTTTTTTTTTTCTTTCTACAAAATCCCAACCTCTTTTCTGTAGTCTGGTGCTTTACTGACAAAGTAGTGCAATTTTTCAGAAACATCAGAAATAAGAAAAGTAGTTTAACTGAGAAGCTACATGTCACGGTAATTTTTGGTTCTCTGGTTTTAGCATCTGGCAAAGCCTCTTAACCAGGGAAAGTAGCCCTATGTAGGTGGCACGTGTCTCTCAGAGAGCCTTGGGATTGTCCCTCTCCTTACTGCCGGCATCTCAGAGCAAAGAAGAGTTAAAGCTCCTCTATTTGGTGATGCTCTTTAGATAATATTTTGGCCCCTTGTTTCAAGCCAGTCAGCAGCACGATAACAGGAGGCTGCTCTCACACAAGGCTGCAGGAGAAGGAGGGGAGTGCTAAGACAAGGTTTATACTGTATTTATGTGCTGTATCACTGGTCCAGATCAGGTGCTCCCCAGGCTTGGTCTGGAGGGAGAAGCCAACATTCAGTCACAGCAGACTCTCAAATGGGTGCTTAAGTTTCCATTCTTTTTCTTCTGCACATGTTTAATTATCTGCCATTCCGCAAGTCTGCTTTATTTTTGCTTGTTTTAAGAGAAACAGGAAACAAATATGAAAATGTGTATGTAATTGGTAGAAAAGGGAAAAAATGGGATTTAGTTCTCATAAACTTATGTTTGTTTTGAGCATTGAAATAACAGAGACTTTTTTTAGATGGGGTGACAGATCTGCACGTCTGCAGATGCTCACCCCCCAAAAAAAGAACGAAGATTTTGTTTTTGTGATGGGGGAAAATTCAAACACGCACCTGGTTCCCCACTTATCTCATGAGTCAAAGCAAGGCACACTTGTCTTTCCATCTGGACTTTCATCTCAACTTTCATCTGGACATTTCAATTTCCCTTTGAAGTAGAGTCTGTGTCTTTTGATTTGTAGTGTTTGAACAGGGACGCCACTGTTGTATCAAATGATTTCAGGGAGGGAACAGCACAGCGCTTGGACTTACCATCAGTTCAATAATAGCAACATCACTCACGTATAACTTTGTTTCGCTGGCTGATATTAAGAAAAATGGTTGCTTGCAAAATGATGCACAGGTCTGTCAAATATACACACACATGCCCTTTGGACTGAAAATGATTTTGTTTTATAGCACCAATTCGATGATACAAAGTTCATAAATTTGTATTAGGAATGTGATTGCATCATTCTGATCCTGTGGTGTGAAATCGCAAGAGGAAAGAACCCAATTACTGCAAAAAACACTGGAAGTTTTGCGTAAAAATCAATGGCAGGATATGACCCATAGTTCGAAAACTTTAAGCATGTAAAAAGGACTTAAATCTTGATGATGAAGATTACGGTTCTGGCCTCTAAAATAATAGCAAGTATTAACTGCACCATCTCAACAGTTTTATGAGACAATAATCTGGTTCTGAAGTGGATAAACTACGAGGTCGAAGACTGGGCAGTTTATCTCAATGAAAGACCTGGAATATTGCCCTCTAAAAGAGAACTATCAGCTGACTGTAATAAGTAATATATATTAAACTAAAATTTTAAGTAATTTAATTCAGCAGGAGCAACCATAGAAAAAGCAGCTATAATCATTAGAGTAGCCAGAAGGACTCAAAGCCGGAAGAACATTAAATTTGTAAACATTCAGTAGGCAAGAGACCACACCAGAGATCTGATTTATTTGGGTCTGCTATAATGCCCCAAGTTTGCCTTAGCCTGCACAAAATATGGGGGGTGGGGGGGTGGGGGGG
>VZSC01011358.1:26452-75415 GCA_013398225.1 Steatornis caripensis
GGGGGGGGGGGGGGTTGTGATGGTATACTTCATGTAAATAGAGGATTAGAGGCCGTGGAAGGAAACAGGTAAATGATACCCATGTGACTAATTTTCTTTATCATGCTGCAGACAACACACTGCTTTTTTCCCCCCTCCCAGGTAACACCCACCCTTGTGTCCTGAAGCAAGCAGAATTCAATCACTGAAATGATTTCAACAGAAATTCCCAAGGAAAGGGAAACCTTAAAAATGAGTTTGAGGTAGCAAGTTGTTATGCGCCGCTTGATAAGTCTCTCACAACATTTCTTTTTTGTGGCTTGAAAATATAGCAGGTATTTAAAAAAAAACCCTGTAAAAGTGATGGAACAAAACTTCTTGAATGTGGACTTCATAAGACTTGCTGCTAGGTTCTGCCTTTGTGTTTATTTGCCTGCAGACATGTTCATTACATAAAGAATGTTGTAAAAATACATTCAAAGAAAAGGAGCAGTAAAATTCCAGAGAATGCTGGATGTGCAGCAATAATCAGATACAACAAAACCACAAAACCTTCTGAAGGTGTGACAAGGACCCTGATTTCTCTTTCCGGTATGTTGAAATAAACCAGACCTATTTTATTGCAAGACGAGAATAACATCTAAAGTGGATTTGTGCTCTTCAAACTTCAAGAAAATGATCAGGCATTGAAACAAAAGGGGATAGGTCCTGGTTCTACCCGTGCTACACTATGCTTACGCTGAAGACTCAGGTTTTGGCTCTGTTAATGGAAGAAAAGACATTTTCACAATGTCCTTTGCTGAAGTCAGTAAACTTGCATCAGAGTAATGTATAGCAAAGGATTGGCAACCCACCCTCCATCTCCAGCACACTCTGAGAATGCTACCGTGCTGGTCAGGGGTCCTGGGCACAGTCCTGCAGAACTCCTATCTCCTTTGCCTGTGAGGATTCACAATTAAATGTCCTCTTTTACTGCGTGTTACACAAAGCTTTGCACTGAGCAGTGTTTTGAGTAAGCTCCCCTTTTCTCTCTGACCAGGGAAGTGCTGCCGTGTTCCAGTGGTGGCTGCTCACATGCAGGGAAGGCAGGGACACACGGCAGTGCCTCTTCTCAGCTGCGCTGCAGAGCCCTGAAGGCAAACTGGGATGCTGGTTCCCAATATTAATAGCATCCTTTGTGTACAAGTAGGAGAAACGAGGCATGGAGCAGCAGTACTGCTCTCTTTTGCCATGCCTACTAATTAGCTCAAATGGTGGATTAAATGTTTGTCATTTAAAAAAAAAATAAAAAAAGGATACCTTGCTGCTTTCTGTGACGGTTCATTCCAGGTGACTTATTACCAGGAGCACCTGCTGCAATAGGCATTTGTTGGCATGAACATGGATAATTAAGCCTGATACCAGCCTACCTGGTTATGAGTTTGTTAGAGTATTTATTATTTTCTCCATTAATATCAGTGGGAGTTCCATCTGCACATGGAGAGGAGAACAGGCCCTGGTTTGAGTCTACTGCATGGCAAGCGTCCAGTTAAGTTAAACTTCAGAATTTGTCTTCAGACTGATATGCAACAACACGTTCGATAATGACCAGTTTCAGCTTCAGAGTGAAGCTGAAGTTGTACAGCTGCATTCCCGGCATCCAAAGAGCAGCTCACATGTGCAAAATATATTAGCTGCAATAATAGGAGCTACTTACATTAAAGCATCCTGAAAGCCTTATAGGAAACCCTTCCTCTAATGTTAGCAAGATGATTTATATATGTATCTGCAATGTGTCCCTAAGTTCTCTTTTCAGGAATCAAAGTGTACTAAAGTTTCACATTCCCAAGCTCCTTTTATTTCAACATGAAAGTGATTAAAGATGTTTATCTGAGCTAGAGAACCTTAAGACGGTACCGCTTTCATTGTAAGAACAATTAAATCGATCCCAGGGGGACCTCAGCCACACAAGAGAAGTATTTGAGAACTCTCCATTAACCCACTTGCCATTTTCTTAACAAGAGCCCCTAACGCATAAACAAATAGCATAAGCGTGACAGGGAATACAACTGAAGGAACAAGGAGATTTGCTAGAGGAACTACTGCCCTGATTGTAATGACTCTGCAAGACTTTATAAGGATGCTTTTCCCCTCTGCTTCTGATGATAAAGAGTAGCTATTCAGCTTCTTTGATTTAATATGAAACATGATTTGGGGCAAATTAAAGACATTGGTTTTGCATGCAGGAAAAGAAAAAGTATTTGCAGCTAAATTATTCGTTGTGCATATTATGTTTCAAGAACAGAATTCATTAATTTTGGCCGCAATAGTCAAAAGGCCAAATCTTACTCACTGACCAAGGTTTTTTGAGGAAAGCCATAGCTCCACTTCACAGAAGGAATCAAAGCTTTCAGTGCTGGATTTACAAACAAAAGTTGTATTAACAAAAAAAATGTTGGGATTACAAGTGCTACACCTCATTTTCAAAATCTGCATGCCCAAGACCCCTCTCCATGGCACAACAGCTATCTCACGGCGTGCCACTCTGCGCTCCGACAGCCAGATGTATGACTGTCTGCTGCTGTTTTCTTCTCGTTTCCAGGGTTTATGGAGGGACACAGGGGAGCAGCCAAGCACAAAGGTGAAACCCACGTACTGCACTACAATGGACAGTAGAAAGAGCCTTGCGGTTAGCTGGCAAGCAAAGAGCCGGCAGAGGATGTATTGCTGAGAGAGAGCAGCAGCCCTGGGACTGCTGCAGCCCAAAGGCTCGATTTGTAATCACTCTGCTGCCTGAGTGTCAAAACCATTTGGCCCTCCAGGGTTTATAGAGTGATAAACAACTCTGTTTTGTCATTTCATGCTAAATTCATTGTATTTGTACAGTGGAGGCTATAACTAATATGTAGTTAAAGGACATGGAGACACTCTGGTTTCTTCAGTCGGTGGCAGGAGTGATTTCTAGCTCAGCTGGGTGGGAGGGTGCACTGCAACCTTTCCGGCTGCAAAGGGAACAGGGCTAATGGGCTCTCTGGGAAGGCCCTGGAAATCAGAGCTGCACAGAGGTTGAAACTTAGGTGGGTCTAGGCAAAGGAATATCGAGGCTTCCTCTTCAACACATTGCCATTGGCAGGAACTTGAAAAGCAAGAAACTGAAAGTAAGGAAATGCTTGGACAATATGGGCTTACCTGAAAGCTGGTAGAAGGGGTATGATGAAGTGAAAATCACTGCACCAGGCTGAAAGTCAAGGCCGTGATTGCAAAGGTTACCAGAATTAGAGATGAGACAAGCAGAAGGCGTTTATACCATCTGCAGTGGTATAGCACTATAGGACAGCCCAGCTGATGAGAGGTTTCCAGGGCTCAGTTTCTTGAAGATGCATCAGTCTCTACTGGTCTAACACTCTCACTGAGACTGATGTTTGCTTTATGGGATTTTACCAAATTTCCAGAGCCAGATGGGTGCCTAATTCCTACTGAGTTCAAATTATATCTACTTCCAGGGCAGTTAAAAACACAGTCTTACACTGGTGTTTGTACAAATCCCACCAGAGACCTGCCCGCAAGGTGGAAATGAGATTTTACTAGTCCATCCTCCCTTGGTACAGCTCCAACATGGTGACTGCTGTGACCCCTGGGGAGCTGACTCCATGCTACCGTCTCACTTCATGGACACCACTGAATAACAACGCCTGGTAAGGGAAGCACCTGTCACTTCCAGGTCCCAGCCACTACTGCCCACTGATTTTTATTAAGGTATTGCCAGGCTCATAAGCTTGGTGGATTCTATTTTTGTGAGTAGCAATGTGTTTCCTTCATCAAGTTTCTCCAAAGTTCCTACAGTCATAGTTTGTTTGCTAACTCTAATCTCACTCTCGTCTCTGTAATGTTACGTTTAGAAAATAATGGCGCAGGATTCATCTGTTATTGCATTGGTTGTAATTATTTTGCGTGGAAGAAGTTGAGTGCTTCTCACCATAGGATAAGAAATTTTGCTGCTGCTTCATGTAGCATGATACTTACTGATCTGGGGGCAAGTAGTAATCCCTATATTCACCAGACATTCATTTACACTATTTTATAAAACATTGCAACGAATTGGTCAGGCTAAACTCCAAAATGGCCACAGGCTTTGAACAAGTATAATTCACTTGCATTCCAGGGACTCTAAGATTTGCCCCAGTGTGACCAGCAGCAAATGAAATCAGCTCCCCATCCAACCTGTTCACTATGTCAGTAATAAAGACAAATACATTTTACCAGATTCCCAGCTGGATCAATAGCAATTTGGGAGATCTCACCCACCTTGTTACGGTAAGCCCAATTTCCATGGGGATTGCACTCCAGCTTCCCTCAAGCATGTACGTTTCTGCATGGCCGAAAATCTGCTTCTTCACGCGTGCAGGTGGCAAAACCACATGCCTGAAAACTAATCACTGAAAAGTTGTTTGGATTATTTAAGACACATTTTCACAAGGACTAAGCAGATAGATACAATTCTCTGCAAATCAGTATTGTTGCAGCTATTTGGGCCACTTAAAGTGAAATTGCTACTGATCTGTGAGTAAAGGCTGTGTCTGTACCAGTATGCAGGCTTGGCTTGGCATGCAAACTCAGGCTGGAGCCCAAACTCCCTGATTATCCACACCGCCTGCAGGCTGGCATTACCCTTGCTGTAGCCACAAGTGGATAAATTGACTTCCCAGGCAGGAAAAGACCATGGCTGGGGAAAACGGATTCGCCTTTGAGCTCTGCCTTTGAAGGCAGAATGACCACAAACGCCTCGATTGCACGTTTGAGTACAACTTCACCCCCCAAAATGTGGACACGAACTCAGGGTCCAAAATTCGGCTTACAGATAGCTCTATGTTCCTAGTCTCCTGTACACACCAAAAACTCTTCCAATTAACTTTAGTATCAGTTGTGGATAAAATAAAAGAAAAGCAAACACAACTGATCCAAACCCCTGCAGACAGATGACAGAGATCACAGGAAGCACAGGGGTCTTCTGTTCGTTTATTTACATTTTTGTTGGCTAGATTGTTGGTTTGAAGGGGGGAAGGGAGAAAGAGGAATTGTGTCCCAAGTCCAAAACATCACAGAATCACAGAATCACAAAATCCCAGAATGGCAGGGCTTGGAAGGGCCCTCTGGAGATCACCCAGCCCAACCCCCCTGCTAAAGCAGGTGCCCCCAGAGCAGGGTGCACAGGAACCGATCCAGGCGGGTTTTGAGTATCTCCAGAGAAGGAGACTCCACAACCTCCCTGGGCAGCCTGTTCCAGTGCTCTGTCACTCTCACAGTAAAGAAGTCCCTCCTCATGTTTAGGCGGAACTGCCAGTGTTCCAGTTTGTGCCCATTGTCCTGTCACTGGGCACCGCCGAAAAGAGTGGTCATAAAATGTAAAACATATTATGAATCATAAAACATACTATATATTATATATCATAAAACATATTATATCATAAAACATATTATATCATAAAACATTATATTATAATTGCATATCATTGGATTAACTGGGAAAAAAGGAATCTCAGGAAAATGTATAGAACAAGCTAAGATCTCATATAGATCCACAAATTCCCCCAAAACAAAATTTCAGAAAAGTTCTTTCAAGAACTTTACATTTTGTGATTTGCTGGGTAAAATAGATTAAGAAAACCCCAGGAATTCAAGGTACTGGTCAGATGTGCACTACTCCTCTCCTGTATCACCTATGCCTCCTTTGATTCAGCTGGCATCATATAAAATGAATAAATTATTTTTTTAAAAAATCCATAAAATACTTGTAATCAGCTTGGGATAAGAAGTATGATTTAACATGTGTGTATCTGTCAGATAACAGAACAGAGCCCAATCCTGACGGGCATTGCTGTCCTATTAGTATATAAATAAGTATTAACAATCAATAGTCATTTCAGCGTCGTCCTGCCAGACAACTTTGCCACCAGAAAATATCTCCAAGCCATATCTCTTGGCTTGAGCTAGATTCTTCCAGTTTTAATCTGACTTCAAAGCTAGAGGCTCTATGTTTTCTAAATTTTTGTGGATGTACAGATGTCCCTGCTGTGAGGTTATGTATCCAGGTTAAGCTGAGGTTTCACAACAGCACAGTGGCCATAGAAATGCTGGGTGGAAGTCTGTTTCCCATTCTGATCGGGAAGCTCAGACATAATCACAGCAGTGCTCACTTTTGAACATAGGAACAGCAAACCCTAAACCTTATCAGGATTGCCCTTCCTCTTCCCAGATGTTCACTCCCAAGAGAAATTCTCCCAAGAGAGCTCTTGTAAGTTTAGGGTTTGCTTTCCCATCTTGGCGGATGCCAGGTATAAGTAGGCAGAGTCACAGACTTAAAAAGAAAACCTATCTTGCCCTTCAAACACTGACGGCTCAACGTCCAGAAATGCTGTATGTTTAAACAAGTGATCTGTCAAGGAAGTTTGGAGTATCTGTAAGACATTGTTCACATCTATTTGCTTCTGCCCTGGGTCTTACACCATTTTCAGCTTTGGTACCAGCAAGTATGAGACAGCTCTAACCCTTATACGAAAGAAGCAAAACAAAGTTCTTTTGTCAAGGAGCTGAAGCAGGCATGAGCGCGTTTACACAAACACAGCTCTCCTTGTTGAAGAAGAAATGGAGGCCTCTGAGGACCACTTCAGGTTGCTTCCACAACAGTCTCAGCGCATACACACAAGCTCAGATGCCTTGAAGGCTCATTTCTTTCCAGCATCTGTATCATGCCCTCATTAAGGGGAATGGCACTTTACAAGTGTCCGCGCATGCAGGCTGCATGGTCTTTCCAGCACACTGAGCCTGCCCTCAAGCCGGCTGCCTGCCAGGCTGCAGAAGGGGAACGGCCTAGCCAAGCAAAGCTGCCCAAATTATTCTTGATGCATCACAGGATTAGAACATCAAAAAGATGTGGGAGTGGCAGAAGGTCGGCTCGGCAGAGTTTGCCATGCCACCTGCTTGCTGCGATTTCACATGGGCTCTGTCAGTGGGTGCTGAGTGGGTACCTGGCAATTTTTAATAATATAAGCATAATACAAAATATATAATAATATTAGTATATCTTTATAAAAATAATATTTATTATTTTATTTTTCTAAAGTATCAACTAAATGACAACATTCCAGTAAGTTTTCAGGAAATATTTTTAATTAAATTTNGGCAATTTTTAATAATATAAGCGTAATACAAAATATATAATAATATTAGTATATCTTTATAAAAATAATATTTATTATTTTATTTTTCTAAAGTATCAACTAAATGACAACATTCCAGTAAGTTTTCAGGAAATATTTTTAATTAAATTTTCAATCAGCTCACTGGAAAAGCAGACCACAGGTTTTTCTGCTGTCCTCTACAGGTCACAACACAAATAGAAAATATTCATGTTTTTTCTGGATGTTTTTGATGCCTGCTCTTCTTTGCATTCCCAAAGCAATTGCTTTGTTTTCCAGCTGGGTATTTTGAAAACTGTCATCATTTGTTAATCTAAAAAGCGAGAATAACCTGCCCCCGTCACCATCGCTGTCACTGGCATTTTGATGCATCAATATTGTGTGCTGCAGATGATTGTCCTTAAGAGACAGTTGCAGCTTTGCTCTGTACTGAACGCAAGGTACTCCAAGGACATCTTTACGAAATGGTGCTTAACTGAAATTGCTCCCAAGTGATGCTCCATCTAGAACACAAACACCTTTAAAGACTTCGAAACTTTTCCACAGCTTTTCCCAAGCTTCCTATTAAAATCTTTACCTGAAAGGGATGAATTGCTTAGCCCATGTTCTGGCTGCTATAATATACAGATCAGTGTTTACATATCTACTTGCACTGAGTCTAATTTATAATTTAACACTGTTGAGACCAGCCTGACAATGTAAACATGGTATATTGATGACCTGCAAAAAAGAGAAGCTGTCTTCTATGCCAAGTGCCTGTGGCTCTGTTTATGTTGGAAATGCATTATTAAAGAATGTGTGTGGTCAAGCTATAACCTTTCTAGTACTGAGGTATCCATTTTCTCTGGGTCATTTCTTTGTTTCTCCTTGCATAGTCTCCTAATCCAACAACGGATCAAGTTTCAGCCTTTCACTTCAACTCCGCCAATTAAGATAGCGTGATGCACAGTGTGACAGCCTTTTCAAGCTCCATGAACCATGTGTGGTGTGCCTTGTACTCGACAACTGAATTAGACTAATTCTGGGAGCAAATATACTATACAGGTAGTGCCAAGCAATTTATTATCAAAGCAGCAATTTCTTGTCATTCCAGCCTCTGTAAAACAAAAAGTCTGGATCATTTATTCTTCATTAAAATCGACATGACAATTGCCTGAGGACATAATGTCAGTCATACTTGGACTTCTATGTAGAAATAGCGATGGCGGAAGTTAAGATGCTATCACAATCCTGGCCAGATCATCCACTTCTCTGTACTTGGTCCTGGGTCGCCTGTTTTTCTGAGCAGCCATGGCAATCGGTGGGCTCAGTAAGCTATGGATTTTTCTGTTAGAGTGGTCACTCCCATAGCCTGGGTGAAAGCTGTAGGAGTCTTTGGCCACCAAATATACATAGGGGACCTCCTAAATAACCTCTTTCAGTTTGTGATCCTCAGCAGACACATTTGTGGTGTTATGACCCATCACAGATACTCGGGGAAAATATAATACTATAATACTATAGTATTAATACTAGCTATAATAGCTACAGTAGCTATATACATATATATAAAATAATATATATACCCATATATATATATATAAAATAGTTAATATAGCTATAATACTAACACAAAAGCTGGGCTCTGAATGTCAGGAACAGCAACCTAAAAGCCTTTGGCAGCATTATGCCATAACTAGGCTGCTGAACAAGACTTACTCATCCTGCCTTGGGAATCTTGTGCAATGAACCATCCTGCAAAACAAGCAGAACACCCTTTGCTTCCTGAAAATGCACAAAACATCCCATTTGACCTTTCTCTCCAAGCTGAGTTTTTTGCCATGCCAATGTGTTGGTGAAAACATAAAGCAGCATTACCCTGCAAGTATTCCTAAGAAAGCCTGCCAGATGTTTCACCATCAGCTGAAGCAGCTACTCCTTGTTTTTCTGAAGAGAGACTTGCCAACTGACTGAGAGGAAATAGCGAGGGGAAGCGGGAACTGGTGCCCTCGTGCTGGGGTTGCTTTGCTTTTCGTTCCAAACAGCGACATGTCACTGTGCTTCCAGAGGTTGACAACTGTCTGCAGTACGGATGGTGCGTGATAATCGCTCCTGTCCTACATCCAACATTACATAATTCAGTATTTCAATGCACGTATTTTATAGCATAAAGGGATTTTTTTTTAAAGGAAGCCCAACATATACTAAGAGATGTGGTGTGAGGAGCGCCAAGCCACGTATAAGCAGAGCCATCTGTTTTCTTTGCCCAACTCCAGGGTTCGGCATGCTCTGCTTTGATAGGGTATGTAACAAACAGGCTTCAGTTAACAGAATGACAGAAATTAAGCATATTTCTACACTTCTCTATTTTTCAAGAAATGTCTGCACCTCGACAAATTTACCCAGTGATATAAATAAGATTACAAGGAGAGGAATGATTATTGTCAGTTTTGCATGGTGTTTGCAAGCAATAATAGACATGTATGCGATTAATGCAAAAGCACTTTCTCTGTGTGTGCATGCAAGCAGTAAACATATTTAACTCTCCTGGCCGAAACTTAACAAACCAACAGTGAACTAACCTTACTAGTATATATCCAGGTTCCCAGCATCTAAATTAGTAGCCACCCATCCAGCGGCAATGGTCTCTTTTTGGCGAGGTTGCAATATAACTGCCTCCTGGTTTTGTTGTTGTTTACTCTGTCTGACATGTATTGACTCAAATGAGCCATTTTTTATTCCTTTGTAGACACGAGACTGAATTTAGCACAGTATGTTATCACAGAGCTCCTCACAGACAGTGCTGACAAATAGCTATGTGGACAACCCATTCAGGCTGTAGTACTATCCATCAGCAATGACAGTAGCTGGCAAACCAGTGCTGTTTATATCAATTTGTTATTTTCTAGGAAGTTACCCAGCTTCATTATTATTGGCGGAGATAAAACTAAGATGAGAGGCCAAGACCCTCATTTGGTTCTTAATGCACTCCCATTGCTTTGATGTATTACAGAGAACAAAATTGACCGATGTGGTAGCTCATTACACAGTGAAAAACATACACTAAAATAACATATTTTCTTTACCATCAGTTCAGGGACAACTAACAGTGCTCTAGGAAGGATCCAGGGCCAGTTATTTAAACTATACCCTCCCTACTTGGTCCTGCAAAAAGACTTGAGTTTTGTGATGTGCCCTAGTCTTTAGGTGCAGAAAATTCTTTAAGATACAGTGTCTTAAATGACAAGTATATCATTTTAATACTCCTTGCAAGCCAAAGTGCTTCACTGATTTTTGGCCAGCGTTGCTCAGCACCGCTATCACAGCGCTTCTTCAGGATGTCCTTCCTGGCTCTCTCTGATACCTGAGCAACAAATCCTTCCCATCTCTTGCACAGTAGGTGGAAATCATAATTGCTACACCGGAGATGGGGAACATGAGTCACAGAGAGGCTAAGTGACTTTCCTAGGGACCCACGAGACCCAAAGAAGTATCTGGAAAACCCAAAATTAAAAGACTGAATGCAGATTCTGACCCGAGTTACCCTCTGGCTTGAGGGTGTTGTGACTCAGGGCATAATTTATTTGTTACTAGTGTGTCTTATCACTCACACGGTAATATCTAGGTGAAAGAGGCTACCACTCTGTGACAGGAGTAGGAGCGCAAGCAGATGGGGATATGAAGCTACGTAGTAAGGAGAGATGGTTAGGGTGTCCAGAGGATGCTCAGAGGACTGCAGTCGCTCATGGCAGCTATGGCAGTAGTGCACAGAGATCCGTTCATGGGCTGTTTACACTGTACATGAAACGGCAGTTATATTGCATAAAAAAGGCCTCAGAGAATTAAAGCTAAAGTTAAAAGTCTAAACCCATATCAGCTTATTTCAGATTTAGCCCTCAAAACCCATGTTGTGTCCATCATGTACGCCTGTTGTCGACGACTATTGGTATTACTCTCTTCCAGCCGTGTCAGCTGACAGTATGCATAAGCAAATGTGGTATTTGATTCTCTAGGAGTTTCCTGGTGTATGTGTGGCTCAGCTTGGCCTACATGCCTTCAGAAGTGAAAGGTTCTTCTCACTCATTTGATTCCTATGTTGGAATACTGGACTTTGAGTCCTTGCTGGTGGGATTCATCTTACCTAACTTTAGACTCGGACAGAACTGGGGCAGCACTTGGAAACATAGGCTATGATTCCTCTCTCCTGATTTAGATGTCCACCACAGAATGCACTGAGTCTGAGGAATCCCAGCCCATCTCATTTTATCTGTATTCAAACCTGGACCGTTACCTATCTCCCCATTTGGGGGCAAGACCCAGGATTCAACTTCACTGATGTTATAAATAATGCCATATCATCACTAATGACCAGAAATATGCAGAGCCTTGAGTTTGTCTCTGATCCGAAAGTCATCCTTCCTGGCAGAGTAAAGTCCTAAAATTCTTGATTCACTACTGACTGAAAGAGGGAAGAGCTGCCCATTAGATCGTACACATTGCTCCCTCACAGCATGGATGTTTCTCGAACCCTTACGCTCATGTTGGGACTTGCTCTGTACCTGCTTATTTGTAAGAGATGAGAAGCTCAGAGTACAAGGTGAGACAGCAGCAAACATGCACAGGTGCTGCTTCTTCTCTCAGCTGTAATTAGGCAGCTCTCCTAATGTGAGGGCAGAACCATCCTTCGAGCTCTAAAATATTTGTCTTTCATTATCTGTCACCCTCCGACTTTTAGTTAAAGAGACACTCCTTTTCCTGGAACATGCACGTAGTTAGGATCAATATCATAATCCTCTCTGACAGCTACTCGAGAGCTCCTTTGTGTTGATTACGTTTTGGCAGCTGAACAGAGCTGCCAGTGCATTTTCTTTTAGTACTGACTAAGTGATAGGCTTGACAAGAAGTAAAAAAAGAAAATAAAATACTCTTAAAAACAAAAACCAATTAGCGCTTTTGTTAGTCTGGTGAAGTGGAGCAGATACTTCAGCTGCTGCTGGTGGTGCGAGCAGAAATCTGCTCCCAGTCCCCTGCCACCCTCCAGGCACAGATGGATGAATGGTAGTGGCTGGCTTAAAGATGTCTTCATCTTTCTGTTAGGAAGGAAAGCGGGGTTTTGGCACCATCTTTTAAAGAAAATAGAAGGTGCTAAATTCACTAAACTTTATTGGTTTGAATGTATAATGATGATAGTTTAATGGAAGGAAAGAGACAGATAATTAGAAGTGAGTAGCTCTGATTGCCCTTGTACACCGCTCCAGATAGCTTCTCAACGCTCCTGAATCCTTGTTTGCTTTGTCTGAAGCGGAAATCCCACAAGGTCCTGATGTTACCAGCTGTCTAGCTAACTAACTGCCAGCACTTTCCCTGAATGCAAGCTATCAGCTTCCAGAACATCAACCTCCTCCCTTGAGCTCTTCCTCGCTGTCTCTCCCTGTGTGATTGCTTTTATCTATTGCTTGCAGGAGCTTCTTCTAATCATATTGCTTCTTGCCTCTGAGGGTCAAACATAAGACCATTGCTACCTACACAGACAGGGAAAACTGTCACCTTGGCTAGACTGATAAGCATTTGGCAGGCAGGACACTGTGAAGTAGAAGAGCAAACAGCCAGCAATCTGCAAACACCATAAATACGTTACAATCTCAGCAGGAAGATGGGCACTATGTGTACCAAGAGGCCTTTGTTTAATGAGCTGTCAGAAAGCAGGCATGAAATTATGTCTGAAAACATGTGCAAGCTGCAGAGGCAGAGCTGGGGCACTAAAAAACCTCTTTGCCTTTTCTGTGGATGTTTGGAATGTCTTATCAGTTTGAGAACTGTCATGCGATGAGTGCTATCATTAGCAAGGTAATAGCATTTGAAAGCTACTGATTTTTCTCTCCCAGCTCCATTTTGTGACCTAAATGAGTGAGACAAAAATGTAATGCTTCTTTTCTGCAGAATTTTTTGTCCTGAAAACAGAAGCGGAAACCCCAAAGTGAGCATACCAGTAGGAGATAAATCAAAATCATTATAAATCGTGAAGGACTAACAGTGGAAGTCAAAAATATTGTTGTTAATTTTGCAGAGATTGTGTCTGTATCACCCTAATGCACCTCCCGCCACTCATTTATTTCAATCACACATACAAAAACCATCGCGAGGCAGTCGACTGCTACGTGTGATGGCTGTACGAGGGCTACCGGGGGTCAGGGCAAGAGTCTGCAATTCACTGGTAGTCAATAGCAGTAAAACTCTGTGAAAAATATGATCGCTGAAGTATATTAACAGTGTTAGGTTAGGTGTAATAGGGTGTGCAACAAAACAGAGCTTCCATTGCTGTTAAATCATGCAGAACACGTCGCTAAAGATTTAAAACAAATCCTCAGATATTCTTCAGGGTCACAAAGCTCTTTCTTTCTAAGATAAATTGAATGGTTTTCTCCATGCCCAAGCATCTGTGTTTTCTTTGCCTTTAAGAAACTTTTTGCTGATTCTTCGGCTGCTTGAGCATTTGTGGTCCATCCCAGAGCTGAAAGAAGACTGTGAACACTGAACTGAGTCAGCCAAGGTGGTATTAATCCTCAAAAATGGCTTCTTTTTTTTTCTTTTCTTATTAAGGATGTGGATCACAATCCAAAGCTTTTTGGTCTGATCAAGCGGAACCCAGATCTAATCTGCGCCTGTTCTTTTGAAACACAGAACAAACTAATTTTGGGGGCAAAAAACCAAAACAACAAAAAGAGGAGCATCTTTATAGGGATCCTATGAGTTTTTGTAACATGAGCAAGTCAGATCACTAGCAGTGTAGTTTCACTGATGTTAAAAAAATATATGAAAGAGAGGAAAAGGAAGGCTTCAAAACTTACATTTTTAGGAATTTTGCAGTGGAAAATGTGATGTACAAGTGAAGACAATATTTTGCAGAAGGGATTTACTCTCTTTGGATTTTGCCTGTTCATTAATTAAAACCGAAAAAATTCAGATGTTGGTCAACAGGCAAACAAAGAAATGTTTCTGCGATGAAACACCTCTCTCAGTGTTATAACATTTGTAGTTTGGTGAGCTCCTTCTATGTTGGCTGCATTTATCTATTTATCCATGTCTCCCATGATCTGCCTGCCCCTTCTCACTGAGCCTCCCTGTTGCATCACGGAAGGTGTAGCTTAGCAGGGAACCGTTCTTAAAGGGTAACACAGATGTAATCCCCCCGCACTTCACCTATCCCAACCCTGAGTGTTTCCAGATAGGATTCAAGCCATAAATTTCTGGGCTTGGATTTTTCCCTTAGCAGTCAAATATTTCTGCGGGGAAATATTTAATGTTTTGTCGAGCAACTTTTTCAATGTTAGTGCTTTGCCAGTGAAAAGCAGATGAGGACAACAGAAACAACAGATAAGCCTTCTTTCCTTTGCTTTCTATTTGGTGATCTGAAATAAGTCAAGTTCTTCAAATGTATGTCATTTTACCCCTGCTAACTTGCTTCAACATATAAGCCTACTAAAGCAGTGTTTGTACTAAGAGCGTAAAAGCATGGATACTATAGAAACCAAAAATATCCTGTTAATTCATACAAGGAACTACTTTGTCTGACTTTTAATAGATCAGATACTACACACAGGAAATCCTTTGGTACCGTGGCCTTCTCAAAGCTTTCATAAAGGACCACACCATTTCTCTCCTTCTCCTGCAAAGGTGTCCGGCTTCTAAAGAGGTTACACATTGTTTGAATCAGAGTTAGGTGATGAACTGCAAGGAGATGGGCTAACAAGTCAGGACCAAAAGAAAACCAAAGACCTTCCCAATTTTTTAAATTGAAGCATTTTACATTGGTTAATGAGTTGTTCTTTTTTCCTCTTTTCTCTTCTCCATGTCATCTTTGCTACTGTGTTCAATACAATAATTAACACAGTATTTTGCTGAATTTTACCCTTTTTTGTCCACCTTCCAAAACTCATTTTGCAGGGTATTAAAATGAAAAACAAAACTATGATCTGCCATAGGTAGCGAGAAGGATATTTAAATACTCTTGATTTTTGAAATTGCCTAACACTGTAGAAATCTTCGCAAAATGGTGAATTAAGAATCCTTGGGCAAGCCCACCAGCACCTGTAAGGTAGCTATCTCTCCACAAAGAATGGAAGGGGAAATGCTAGAGACTGACGGGGAAGAGAGGGGGACAAGCAGAAAAAAGAAAAAAGAATTGTCATTCACAGAGCAGTGTTTGCTCCCCTTGAGATCCTGTGGCAGACAGGAACAGGATTTAAGCCAGGAACAAGAGGCAGATACTGAACTTAAGTGTTCAGTCCCTGAGCAAGACAAGAAGTGCTCATATTTAGTTAGACCAGTGTAGCTGGTAGTGGAATAATGTTTGAGAAGTGGATTTAGAGAAAGGATGTTGCAAGACTGGAACATTAATGAGAAATAGCTTAAAAGAGCTAATGCCAAGTATGGAGACCAATACCTCGGTGAAAGTCTTGAGGAGCTCAGCCTGTGGTGTCTCTCCAAAACAATACGGAGAAGTGATTTGATTATTTGATTATCTCCAAGAGGAAATAAATGCCTGGTACAAAAAAAAAGAAAAAAAAGATTTTTGGTACAAGGAAAGAAAGCATAATGGGAAACTGCAGCTGGAAACAGAAGACAAAGAAATTCAGTGGAGAAACACAAGGACTTGCCGAGAGCCTCAGTGCTGAGACAGCAGTTCTGAGTGACATCTATGCCCCTCATTTGTCTTCTCAGTGATAGTCATATCCTCCAAATAACAGAGAATAACTACCAATGAACTCCTCAGAAATCTGCCCGCTTACCATCAATCGTGTGCAGAGAGTGTTTCAACAAGCTGAACCTCAGCTGATGGATTATACGTCCTGACTACTTGGAGACTGCCCATTGTGGGCAAGTCAAAAAGTAACTGAGTGTTACTAGCATTTTTGAAATCACATGCACTTACAGTTATTCCATGTTCCTTATCACACAGCAGGCCAGTGACACCATGTTTCTGTCCTGATTGTCTTTACCTAGCTTTCATAATCCAGAGGACAGCAAGAGGGGACAAACTGGGACCTTTGTGCTTTCTTTGAGTAAAACAGGTAGGCAAAACCAAGCAAGTTCCCATAGACTTGTCTGACCTTCTTCATTCAGGAAAAATGACACAGCTGCCCAGAGAAATCCCACCTACCCCATGGGCTGGCCAAGGTGTTGTCACCAGCTGGAGACTGTCCAGGCTTGTTGAAGTTGTAGCACTATAGGGCTGATGCACTTCCCTTCTACCCCATGCCAGGGGACCACTCCAAGTGTGTGCCGTGTTTCAGCCAGGCAGGACCAGGTGCGGGAAGCTTAGTCGTGAACAAAAGAGAGGAAAAAAAGAGGACTTTACGAGGAATTTTAGGGATCATACATCATGTGGCATAGCAAATATTAACAATTGCACTGAGGCATATTTTAGGTGCTACAAGATGGTGTGTAACCCCACCAGAATGGTGTCAAGAATGGTGAACTGGGACCTGTTCAGTCACTAACTTCTTCCACCAGAGAAGGGAAGGCATAGTGAAGGGAAAACCGCACGTTCCTGTGAAGGCACAGAGCCATATTCTAAGGCCTGAAATCCCACTTAAGCCCATTTGCTTAGTCAGTGGAAAGACAGGCGCCTTTGAAGGCCTCTGAAGAGCAATTCAAGAGCCTGGAGTTGAGCGGAGAGCCAACGGTGCGGGGACTTCAGCCGAGGGAGCTCTCCAGCCTGGCTGGGTGTGAGGTACCAACCACCTCTGCCAGGATTGGGGCCAGGCTCTCAGCAAGGCCGGGCACGGCTTTGCATAGCAGGTAGTGCAGTAGGAAAGGCCGTCGGGAGCCTCAGCCAGCAGGAACCATGCATTTCCCCATCCTGCTTTGACAGAATTGGCCAGGGTTGGAGGCATCTTTCATTTCCCAGTTCTGTTTTTGCTGCAGAAGACACAGCTTCTTTCTATTTTTCTAGACTGGCTGATCCCAGCATGCTCCAAATCCATAAAGGAAAATAGGAAATGATTTTCTTAGTCCCTGAATTGACCCGTGGGTCTGACGATCCTGCTAGGCTTGGCAGTTTCTCTGCTGGCTAGAGGAGTGCATGTTTATGCACCTGGGTTCATGCAGCTTGAATTATTCTTTTAAACATTTTCATAGAGAGTGGCAGTGTAACAGAAATCACTAAACAAAATGTACATTGTGTGTGACAGTTAGCAATGGGCCGGTTCACAGATTGTTAAGGGCTATTGAAAGTCACGCTTATGTTTTTCTTCTTTAACATTTTTCAAGGACAATTTGATTGCATTTCCCAGAAAGGTTAATATAAACAATCTGCTCCCCTCATTTTTATGAGAAGCATTTAAAAGTAAAACGTCCTGCTGTTATTTCACTATTGCCTATGTTATTGATGGCTGAGGATTCCCAAATAGGTTCTGAATTTTTGCAGCTTTGCACATTTCTGGGACAATTGCTCAAAAGTCCACTATCTCATTCTCCATCTACAGCAGCACTGAAAAAGACACAAATTTCTTCAACGTTTATTTGAACACAGAAGGGCAGGATTCATTCCCTGAACTTTCACCACATGAAGGATAGACATCACCTCTGAACTGGTCATTTAAATGGAAGAGAAGCAACTCCAGCCATCGTTTTGGCTCATCTCTCATAGGTGCCAATCTTTGACATAAGGTATTTGCCAATTGGAAATTGGCAATTTGCTCTCTTTCTCCACTGAAAATGAAGTCCCTCAAAGCAACTCAATCAGACTAAGCCATCCCTGTCCTGTCTTGGTTTGCTCCCTGGCTCTGCCTCACAGATTGCATCAGTAGGACCTGCTCCAGTCACTGTCTCCCAGGGTGACCAGCTGGCTCCAATGCTTACTCATGCACTGTGCACTTATTTTAAAAAAAAAAAAAAAAGAAAAAAAGTGGAAATATCCCCTTCAAAGAGTAACTTCTGAATGCTAGTCATGACTATTCTTATGACAAATCTGCAAGTCCACTGTAAGTCTAGAACCACAGATAGGTTTTACATCTTGTCAGTATCTCTGGTTGACATTTCAGGTTAATATTGGTATTCAGTTTATTTGGATGTTTTGAGCAAGAGCTTGGACTAAGTTATCTCTAGAGGTTCCTATGATTTTCACATAATCGAGTGACCTTGCAACATATGACCTACCAACCAGTCATTCAACACATTAATCTGAATGCCGAAGTTGGATATTATACTGGTTTTGTTATACTTAATTGCATGTGCTTTGTTTTACCCACAGCTTTGAAAATAGAGTGCAAATAGGTGCTCTGGGGCATTTTTTTATATGCATGTACCATAAAACTACCTACCTTTCCACTGTAGTATCAGCTGAGGTATCCATCAGTTTCTGTCAGAAATAGCTGCACACCAGCTTGGCGGTTCCTAGCACTGCAGAAGGGGATTTACCCATGAGAAGTGCACAGATTTCAGAGCAACACAAAATGATCCCTCCACAACATAACATTTTAAGCTTTAGTAAAGTCCCACAAATTGCTCTATTTTAAAACCAATGCTACTTTAAATGGATTGATTCATAAGGCATATATCTGAGACAAAGTCAGGACCTTTTACTCTCAGGTCAGGCCAGGTCCGGGTTTTGCTCTCAGACTCGCAGATGCATTTCCCATTTCCTCATGTTTACCTGTCCTTTGCATTCACCATATGCATGTAGCACTTTCATTCAGATTTGCTGGTGTGTATTTGATCTCACTATCGTGACTCCTGGTGCATAAAAAATATTTTGCCAGTTTCCATTAGATACTTGCGGGCTGCAGGCACTCAAATGCAATTGATCACTTTATATTAAAATTTACAGTATGTGCAGGACTGCGTGTGTCCATATATGTGGAAGGTTGCCTGATTGTGTATTTAAGATTGACCTTTTTTTATGAAAGAATAATGCCTGCAAAGCTAAAAAAAACCCAAAACCAAAACCCACCCATTTACTATCACTATGTTAAAGCAGCAATGACTACACATCTCCAAGACAAAAAGAAAATGCAATAAAAATTCAACCCCAAAAAATCCAGGGTGTTGAGTTAGCTAGGCAAGTGGGAGCCAAAAGCACTCCCTGTGTACAACGTGACTGATGGTTCCATGCCACACAAGCCTGCTGTGACAGATCGCATGATGACACCGCAGCCTAACATGGCGGGTGGCAGCATGGAGCACCCTATGTACGTGTGTGGGAGAATATGAAGGGAACAGCGGACTTTGCAGTGAATTTTCACCAGGTGAAAATGCAGCCTTGGATCTTTCCCTGACAGGTTTGGTTTTGAAACGTGTTCACTCCAGTGTTGTAGGCAAATGTTTGGGCATAAGCTGTAAAGCACAGTTACCGACCCAACACGATCCATTCCCCATGTGCCTCCAGCCCACCTTGCAGCTCGGCCTCCCGGTGGCATTTCTGCACAGGTTAGATGATCACAGCTGGAGGGTGGGCTTAGGGTGGGCTTAGGCCCTGCCGCCTGTCCCCCTGTTGCCCCCTGCCCCAGGCTTCCCACCTCACCTCCCTCATCCCTCCTCTTCCCAGCTGCCACCTCCGTGGTGGGAGGAAGAAGAGGAGGAGGAGGAGTGCATGGAGGAGACACTCAAGCAGCAGTGCAAGTGCCCTGTCCTCGGGAGGCATCCGTCCCCCAGCCCTTCCCAGTTGTCTCCTGGTGCCTACCCGTGGGATCTCTCACACCTGGAAGCTGCTCTTCCTCCACGTGTCCCTGTATACAAACATGTCTATACAGAAATACGTTTAACATGCACACACACTTGAGGTGTAGGTGTGCATGTGATATAATCATTTGCTCTTAGGAGCTCTGAGCATCTTTGGCAGTTGTTTGTTTATACCAGACCTGGGTTAGACAAAGTTCCCATTAAAACCTTTCTGTAAAGGACATGCCAGGCCAGTCATTCAAGCCCTAAAACTTTCAGAATTGAGTAATGATTTCTGATGCCTCCAATGTTTTGGTATGTGGCTTGAGGCAAATCGTAAGAAACTAGTTTTCTGAAGGCAAAAAGAAAACTAGTTTTCTGTTGGTGTTCTCTAATAATTAAGCTCCCGGAAGAGGCAAAACCAAAATTAGCAGTCATTTTCCAAAATATAACTCTCCAATATTTATAGAGCCTTCAAGTGGAAAAACGGAAGATCTTATTTTATGCTGAGAAGATTATAGCCCACATACTGCTGAGAAACTCAAATATATCCTGGTAAACATCCCTACACAAGCAACATTTTCCAGTCTTTCATTCACTGCATAAAAGCCCCACTACAAGACAGCTAACATATCTACAATATACTCTCAGCTCTCCAAGACTTACAAATCATCTGGTTTAAAAGAGCACTCTCCAAGTGTACTTCACAAATTTTTCCATTTTGCCCTCCCAGGCAGCCTAGCAACATCGCTGGCAATAAATAATGCTGCAAAGGAAATTCTGTGTCAACTAGGAGGGTTACAAAAAATGACTCAAGAAAATGTACAAAAAAGGATAATTTGTTGCCCCTTAGCATCTGCTTTTATCTGTATCCTTTTGAGAACAAATTAACAAGTCCTATGTATCTCCATATGTTTCTTTCTGTGGAGTATCACGGTTGTGAAGGTGCATGTTCATTCGATCCACAATAACAAACATATATCTTTGTTATACGCTGGAGAATGCGAGGACTATATGTTGATGGTACTTTTATAATATGATAATATTTTAAAAGCCATAAGGATTTTTTTTTTCTTTTTTGTCTACAGAAAGCAGCCCAAATCCCAGTGTTTCACGTGTACTCTTCAGGTCATAAAAACGGTTGATTTCAAAATATAGATGATCCCCATATTCTTAATGAAATCACCCTTTGAAGGTCAATAATGAATTTACACTGTTTTTTAACAATTGTAAAATTAAATTTTAGTGTGAGAAACAGAATGAAAGTGATTTTTATTCTGAATAAAGCTTTTTTCCCCCCTTGGATATAGCTTGTGTATATATACATATGTATATTAAAGATTTTGGCAATTCAGCTGTAAATCCACTCAAATCTTTGAACTAAGTTCTCAATAAATATAGGGAATAATAAAATCTCATCTGTCATTAGGGTGCAAAAAACCAGTATGGAAAATAACATATATTTCTCCCCAAATTAATGGAGAACAAATTTAAGCCAAACGAAATTCCCAGTGTAGTACTCTTTTTCTAAAAATATCTTTGCTTTAACTTTAAAATCTAATACGGGTATAATTTCCATACTAACAAGAGGGGAAAACAATAATATGCTTAACCAGGATTTTATATTCAATTCGATTATCTTAAGTCAAGATCAAAGTATTGCTGAAACATGGCTGTAAATGAAACTTCTCTTATGGCAGAAGAAAATACATATCTGCATTTAAAAGTGTGGATTATATGTGCCAGAATCACAACTCAGAATAGCGGCCAAAGTTAATAAGATTGTATTGGATTATGTGAGTTCAGCATCCGTATCCGAACAGAAATTGTCAGGGCATCGTTTACTTGAGCCAGACACCATCGACGATTGCAGAGACAACGTTTTCCCAATTACAAGGGGAGCCTTTAATCATCCAAGATCTGTTTATGATGCTTTGTTAACAACCATTACTTCTGCTCGGTGCTTTTAGGCACTTAAGCATATTCCTGTAAAACTCTTAACATATGAAATTAAAATACAGTGGTAGTGCCAATACAAATCAAGCAGAAAGCAGTATTAAGACTACCAAACTTATGAGACTTAAAAACTTATGAGCTTTAAAAATCCTAAAACTGGATAAAAAACCACACACAATTCTCCAATTCTTTCATTTGTCTTCAGGTTTGTGGGGCTTAACAGGACATTCAACTTTTCTGACTTTTTTTTTGAAAAAAGAAAAAGAGGTTTAGAAATGGGGAGGTGTGTTAATTTGTTTTTTTCCATAACGAAATCTGCCATCCTCAAACAGTCAGATCCTTCCAAGGTCATGATAATTAAGAGGAAAAATAGCACGTGTTGACAATAATTGCTTGTAGATACCCCGAGTCAGTTTGATTGAATTCTGTGACGAGGTTGGTGAATACGAAATGATAGCCAGCGAACTATTTTTATTATGGAGAAGGAAATTAGCCATGCTCACAAAAGGCATCGTAAGTGCTAAGTAAAGTTTGATCATGCACTCATTGGAAACCACAACGATGTCTCCTCTTGTTAATGATTCAAAATAAAGAATTACTTTAGCAGCCCTAGGAATGATATGCTTCATGCTTTAAAACACGTGAGGCTTTTGTCAAAGCAGATGAGTTAGGAATACCGTTAGAAAATTAGCCTGATACTTTGCTACTTTAACTTCCTAAAACACGGAGCTTTGAACTGGATCGAATGAGTTTGGTTCTGCTGAAATTTCCTACTCTGGAATCATAACTCAAAGTGACCTTTTTCTGGAAATTTCATCTAAATGGTCCAGATGCCTACACAAGAGAGGTGCTAATTGAAAATATAACTTTTGCCTATATTAAAACAGAAAACCTTTCAGCCGCTCAGCTGAGAAGTTTCAGCAGGATGATTCTCTGAACCACGTGGCTGAGACCTGCCCTCATCTCACAGACAGACATTTTCTCAAAATCTGCGCAAATCCGCCCAATTTATCAAGCCTTTGAAAAAAACCTCGCTGGGTACGTGTTCGGTGCAGACTCGTTAGGTTTGGCAGTGGCACCCCAGCCAAGCTCCATCTGTGCCAAGCCGGCGCCAGCCGCTCTCCGGGCCGGCAGCCAGGAGACTGCATGCCTGCCACCCGCCCCGGGTGCCCCAGCACGGGCTCTCCACAGCTGCCTCCCTGCCTGCTGAAGTTGTCATAGGTTTCACACACAGCTCCTAAATACAGGGAGACTCGATACTACCTTTTCCTTAACTGCACATCCTTCATTTTGCCACATTTGCCATCTTTCAGCCCATTGCTGTAAAGTAAACTCTGCCCGAAAAGGGCTGTTGGGAGTTTAAAAGCTCTCCCTGGGTGTTTCGATGGTACTTTATCCTTGCCTGCAGCCGTACTGGGCATATGCAAGGAGTAGGAAGGAGTCTTGCATTTGAGCCACTTGGCTGGGACTGAAGGTGTCTGGGGGCTCTCCTTAACCTGTCACAGCCTTGGTGGCTGTGCTCCACGGACCCCGTCATGCTGCCCCTTCTTCACTTTTCCCTTGTACCATGCGACTCCCAGTCTGTCCCCTCTAGTCTCATGCCTGCTACAAGCATAAATTAATGAAAATTTATGGTGTATTTAAGGGAATACTAATAAGTGAAATGCAGGAGGGTTGTATGTAATCTCCACACGAACATCTGGAAGCAGATGTTTAGGATCTCTTAAAATTGGAAGTGCATGGTAATGGGAGAGGGCAACAGGAATCCTGCAAGCACGTGTCCAAAGACAGACAGAGGGTTGCGTGCACACTCCCTGTCTGTAGAGACGGGTGAACTGGGATGGCCACTGAGGACAGTGGTCAGAGAAGCAGGAGCACCTCCTTTCCGGGTGGCCTCAGCATCATGCATCCCTATGGGCCCAGAATAAAAAATACACGGTAGCCTAGAACAGAGGCAAACTTTATTAGAATGGGAAATATTTTCTATTAAACCACGTGTTAGCATTTCAAACAAACCAACCAACCAACCAAAAAAAAAAAACCCCAACAAAAAAAGAAAACTTTCAGGCTTACAAGAGCTTCTACATGTCTGACAGAATGGTAACAGACTTTCAGTACAGGTTGGAAAGGATTATGCTAACTTGATTATTTTAATCTATACGGTAGTTTGAGAGAAAAAGGCGGTGTTTCTACCTCTCCCTACACAGTCTACATTTTATAGAACTATGACTACAACATGTTATATAACATGCTGTGCATTTAAAATACATATGTAGGAGGCTCACGTAGAACAGGGAAATGTCATGCAGTGGGGAACAGGGAGTTTTTACCCACACCCCAGAGGCAACGGCTAGCTTGGGGGGACTGACAACATCTGCGCCTACAGGTGCGTGGTTTTCACCGAGGCATTGTCCTGCAAACAGAGCGAGTTCTCCTGTACAAAATTAGAGAAAGGAGTTTCCAGCTACGGCATCCTTTTCGCCCCTGCTCTACTTTTCCTTGTGATACTGAGACACCCGGGGCAGCAATAGACTCTTTACACCCAGCCGACTTCAAAACAGTTTCTATCTCAGATTACCAGAGTCTGCAGAATTCAGCTGTTTTGAGAGCAGTCAGAGGTCACTGCAAATCAGCAGTCTTTGAAAAGTAACCTGTCAAGGCATCCACTTCTCATGGCTTACCACATCTATCTAAACATATCTATACACAAAATGGATGACGTCTCCTGCTGCCCTTTCAAATGGTTTAGTGTAAGACCTCTCTGTTTTCTCAGCCTTTGTACTGCTCTGATACACAGGGCCAGCCAGCAGTTCCAATTAAAAGAGCAGGGGAAAAAAGAGTGGGTAGATCTTCTTCCAGATGGCTTTGATGAGGCATCAATCTGTTGTAGAGATTCACAAGACCCCAGACAAGCAGTTAGATAAGCCAAAACTGTGCATTAAGGCTAAAATCACAGCATTACATCAACCCCAAATGTTTTTTCAGTATATTAATTACCACAGCAATTTGGCTGACTGGAAAAAGTGAAAGTGTAATCTTAAACTAAAGAAAGGCAAGGGCAATACTGGTAAGTTTTAATACTTTCCCATTATCCCTGCTGCATGCTATTTTATCTTATCTTCATTATCCTTTAACATTACCCAACAAGTGTGCACCTGTACACAATTAAGCATGTTCTACCTGGGAGAAAGGCAGGGTAAAAAAGCCCCACCATTGCATGAGGTAGTTAAAAGAGCCACATAGCCTTCTCCCTATAATGTCTGCATCCTCTCCTGTCTGACCAATTGATGCCAAGAAAGGAATGTCTCTTCTGGCACTGTGTTTTGCAGGTTAGACCTCTTCAGACTGAGAAATCAACAGCAACCTGCAACAACATCTTTTGAGATGGCTGTTCTTGCCATGGCCAGGGATAGGCTAGACTGAAAGTCTGTGAAATTCCCCTGCACACGACAAATGATTTCTTATGCTCCTAAGAGGACATTTAAAAAAAAAAAGAAAAAGAAAGAAGTTGTTCTGTACAAACACACATACCAGAATGTGCTTTTCCCTACACATGTATTGCATAGAGCAAATACGGAGACAAATTTGTGTGTTTGGACAGACAATAGATTCTTATCTTTCAAACACCTCTCTCTGTGCAGAACTAGACGCATGATTTTTGAATACATGGCCCTCCCAGTGACTTTACTTGCTGGAATGACATGATGCTGGAGCAACCCCATGCCACAACAGCTCAGCGGCTTCAGGAGAGTATCGCATGGGTAGCCCCATACAAGCATCACGTTTCCCACATGCAGGTACACCAACAGGAGAAAATCCTCCACTCAGAGGCAGCGCAGATAATTTGTGACCATCAACACCGGTCAGTGAAAACATGGACAGGGAACGTTGGGGCAGGAGGGAGGAATTTGCAGACCTCGGCACTTCCCAAGCCATGTCTGCACCCACTGCTTTGATGAGTGGCTGGGGGAGAGCAGCAGTAACCAGATGAGCAGTGGGAGCCTGAGAGGCCGTGCCTGCCCCCTGATTGCCCTTGGGGATCTCGGGGGGCGGAGGAGGCTGATGCCGTGCTCCCCCCGTGGTGAGGCCATTTCCCTGCTCCGTGCAGGCTTCTGCAGCCGCCAGGGAGTTCCTGCTCCAACGGTGAGGGCAAGGGGTGAAGGGAGCTGGTTGCTTTTGCAAACACAGTTAACAAAATGTTGGTATTATGCTTAGCCGTTGTCTCCTTGTCACTAGTCACATGCAGTTATGGGTTCAGATGTTAAAAATGCCATCACGAGGTGGAGCCGATGAACTCCACTGTTATGGTCGTCTTCATTTTCAAGGCACTTTCTGGCTCATGGGACTGTGGATGAGTGTCTAGAGAGGGGAAGGGGATAGTTTTATGTTTTATACAAAGCAAGCTGAGTGCATTGCATACAGGCAACTTGTTTCATTTGAGACACCACAGGGTATCCAACCTATCCTCAAGAAGCTCATGGATCTCCCGCAGGTCCTATGCTGTATCTGCCAGTCTTGTGTGGGCATCGCATTTTCTGCAGGGCATTTCAAATGGCCCTGGACCTCTGTGCTTCGGCAGATTAGCTGAATTCACAATGTCCTCTCGTCAGCTAGCTGTCGCACAGTGGTGGAGTGGTTGCCTAAGCACAACAAAACTCACAGGGAAAACCCTAATAATTGCACTACAAGATAGGAATGGAAAGAGGGTGATTCCTCTGGAAAGTGTGTCATTATATCTTGGACATAATATATACTATATACTGTATAATATATAATATATATATAAAACTTGTGTTATATATTAATAGTATATCATACATAATATAACTTGGATTTATAGCCTGTGCCTGAACTACAGCTGAGAAAAGTTGTCCATTGTCAATACAATGAACAATGGACATCTCCCATCAGGATATTCTGACTCAGATACTCTGAAATATTTATTACTTCTTACTGATACCTTTGAAAAAAATTGAGAATCCAGATTATAAGAATGAGAATAGAAGACCTGCTTTCAGGCATGAATAGAGATTATGCACCATTCATTGCAGAGTAATTTAAAACTACTGAGAAACTTAGCAATTTAAAATTGCTTTAGGAAAAAAACATTTTCCCAGTACCCAAATTAGACCTGAAGAAAATACTTTCTTTTGGCACTTCAAGAAGTGCCCTGTAGCTCTCATTAAAGCCAGTTTTAGGTTCTTGTCTAAGAAAAATTAGTTGGAGGAAATGTATAAACTGATAAATAAAAATGTGTTAAGGAAAGAAATGGTCATGTTTAAAAATGAAGTGAGTTGGATTTTGTGACTTTGTCTAAGCGGTGAATGACTTCAGATGAAATCTCATCAAAAGCAATTATTTCCTGGAAAAAGTAACGTGAGTTTCCCAGTAAGGATGGAGCTTCATCATGAGATGAAAAAGAAAATCTCCAATCTGATTAAACCCCTCTACTGGACATCAGACTGGATCCACAAGTCCTCCAGTTCCTCTTCAGTCCATGTAGGCTCAAAGTGTCCCTAGAGAGCTGTGAGGCTCACTCCTTGGCTGTCTATCTTTTGTCTGAATAGTGGAAGAATTTGGATCAGCCACCAACAGTCCAATACATCCTCTGCAGCTGAAGTTTGGTTTCCCAGCTCCACTCTTGGGGACACTCTGGTTTACAGTGCGACCTTTCAGACAGCCACAGCCATTCAAGAGGGCTGAGACATGGTCCTATGAAGGACATGTGTGACACTGACTGCTTGTCTTAAACGGGCAAAATATAAGGAACCATAAAAATATTATTCTCAAGAAATTAAATTGATATAAATAGCAGTGAGAATCCAGTCACGTGACATAAACATCTCCTAAATTATCACAGGCTACAGAGGGAACCTTCTCCCAGGTCCTGTTCCCAGGCTAGGGCCAATTTCACATCCAGAGGAGGCCGCCACCAGAACGCCAACATTGACATCCATATTGACACTGCAGCACTGACAGGGTTTCAATACTCTCCAGACAGGCCATTTTCATCCCAGAACGACAGTGTCTGTTTGAGAAATAAAGACACCTAGATAGACTTACCAGATGTGCAGCTCCATTGGATTTTGCAGCTGATATAAGGAGACCTTATATCTGCTTCCCTTTGTTTTTCCGTCTTCTTGCCTAATCATCCATCTGTGAGAAGGCAGCTACTATGAAGATACAAGTAACAGAGCAGAAGTTATGGCCTGTGTTATTCAAGTCAGACTCGGTGATCTAGCGGCCCCTCCTGGCCCTGAACTCTGGAGCCTCTTCTGACTGGCATCATCAACTCACTTGCTGGAGAAGCCTCCGGGCCCCAGCAATTGGCTCATCTTTCACACTAATTTGCAATAATGAAGGTATGTGTCAGTCTCCTCTGGATCATGTGTTTTAAGACAACTTCAGAGTAATCCTAGCAGTATGGATGCCATCAACTCACAGACTCACCATCAAAGCCAAAATGAGAGACCGACTTCATGCCATTTTGCCTCATTGTCAGTGAAGGTTCCTAATTCTCTGCATGAAGATTTCCTTCCACGAATAAGTCATCTTCCATAACAAGTTGAAGGTACAAATGGTCATGTGTACCTATGGAAGATTCAGCCTGACAGAAAAGCCATGAAGTTCTCTGATAGCTTATTATTAACCCAAAATTTTGGATATCATGTTTTGCAGGCATTAAGTGATGATAAATTGAAAGCAGAGAGTAAGAAATAGAGTATTATCTAATTCTTCCTCATTCATATTTACTCCACTCCACAGGAGTAACTTTTCTCAGGGAAATATTTGCAGCATGGGAAATTTCCTTAGCAGGTTGAGAGTGGGTGCAATTGCCAACCTTGCCCGCTCATAACTCTCTGCATAAGATCCCTGTCATCAGTTATCAGTGGGATGGGACATTTTGGGCATTGTCTACTTCATACAGGGGATATAGAAAGCATGAAATTAACTTAGAGCTGCCTTCAGGCTAGCCTCCGACTTGCATGGATGGTTAGCTTTCTAGCCAGAACTAGAGTAACAGAAAACACAAGGGTGATATAAACAAAGAAATAATACTAATCAGCCAATGAATTTCTTTACAAAGCATGTACAACACTTCTCCTCTCCGCCCCGTATACTTCCAGTACTCTAAGGGAAAGGCCAAAAGGGGAGTAATAAAAACACCCTCAGGTACTAAGAAATTGGCTCATAAAGTAACTACAATAACAATGTCAATTATTAGCTTTACAGTACAAGATAAATATAAATGGACTATATCCCCGAACCAGCAAATTATGGGGAATCAATCTCAATAAAAAGAACTGTTAGGGTAAGCTATTTGGGAAGCAGATACAAGCCCTGCCTGGCTTAGAAACGTTAGCCTGCCCTTCTCTGTAGTGATTAATGCCTTCTGCTGCCAGATGACACTGAACTTTGCAGCAAGTGAGGCTTGGAGGGAGGTATTTGTAATGTCTGTCTGTAAACTCCAGAAGCGTTATGACTCCTGTGGAGGATAAATGCACAAATCTCTGTATTTCTGCTAGAAGATAGACTCTTCTAAACCAGAAATTAAACAGATTTATAAGACAGTGACTTATGACAGAAACCTGACCAGGCATTTCTCAGAGTGGCTGGCATCATCCTCTGCTGATAGTGCCACACTCCAAAAGGTGATCTCCAAGCCCATTGTGGGAAGCACAGACTTTAATCACAGCACAAAACTGTGAGAATCCTGATTTTTCCTAATCTTTTTCCTCCAGGAAAATTAAAATTGCTTTTTTTCTTCTTTTCTTTTACTTTGGAACAAGTTAATGGGCATAATTTTTGAAGAGGGAGGTAATGGTGGATTTATCTTGTTTTCATTGCAGGTGAACTCATCATTGATCTGTGCTATCCTGGGCTGTTATGGCACCTCACCAGTCTCATCACACAAATATGTCATCGCTTTACTCACCTCCCCAGCCAGACTAGCTCTCACATGCCAGCTGCAGTCTCCTTTCTGCTTGATCTGTTGTGGAGTGTCTTGAAAGATGACTAACATGAGTGCAGCACGGGACACAAATGCCCACTGGGAAACCTGTTGAAAGGCGACTTGAGTCACCTCATGTCTTGTTCCTTATGACACAGTGAAAAGTCCATAAGCTTCTGCTTGAGTTCAGATCCCAGTTATAATTTTCTAATCACTTCAGGGTGATGTCATGGGTAAAAAATGCACGAGTGACTGAAATTAAATTGAAGGCTAGGCTCCTCCTTGCAACATTACTACATTACTAGAGAGAGAGAGGGGGAACAGAGAGTTTTTTTCTTTTATTGCTTGTGGTATTCTTATTTCTCAAGACAGGAAGGTCAGCTTTTCCACAGCATCCTGCTATGCTGCTCTCTTTCAAGACATTAAAATACACCTAGCAGTTTACCCTCTGTGCCTGTCTGGTGAGTTCTTCCCTGGCTCCCAAGGTCCTTGGAACAGAGAGATTCATCAGCCAACATCCCAACGCGGCATGAAAATGGCCACCAGAAGCTTGATTCAAATAGTTCATTGCCCAGTGCAGCTATTAAAAAACAATTTGTAAAATTGTATGCCTAGAAAAATACTTAAACATGTCAGTTGTTCAATTTTTCAGGGGGGGAGGAGGAATATGTTTTAAAGAAGGGACATAAAGCACATAAGAAGACCTGATTTTAACCAGATGGCTTTTCAGTCTCAGGTAATTGTTATGATCAAAGCAGTACATCTCTGAGGCACTGCAAGGACAATTTCTGTTCCAAGCAAAACCAAATTATGTAGAAACAGAAGGCACTATCCACGGCAGGCGAGATTCACCACTCCTTTGCGTCATTACTAAGATCACTAAATGTAATGCTATGCTGACTTTAGGAAAGTATAATGATGACAATTACAATTTAAGAACATAACCCTAATTACATTAAAATAAAATAATAATATTATCATCAATGAAGAGCCACTTCTGAAGAGCAATTTTCATTCAGAACCAATTTTCCTATTCTGGGCAAAAGTCCATCCTAATCACATTGAGAGTCAATGCATTACTCTTTGACTTGAGGCAAAGGCACACCAATTCTTGACAGCTTCTGCAGATGCTCTGTCCTTCTGCATAAAAGCCCTTCGGTGTTTGAACAGGATGGCTTGCAAAACAGTTTCATGTCACAGCTATTAGGTAAAGTATAAATTCCCTCAGTGGAAAATGCAGTCATCCTCTACAGCAGGAGAATGTAGTTCTCCCTTTCATGTATGAAATGTATCTCTAACTTGATCCGAAACAGTCAATGGCTTGAAGGAGTGCTCTGTATGTGGCAGAAGCTTTCCATTTTCTGTGTTGCATTTTTAAAGCTCTGCCGACTTTTTACCACAGGGCTCTGGCACATGAAGTGGGTTTGTGGGTTCTCTGAGTTTGTTATTTCAACCACTTACAGCAAGGCTGAACAAAGTCACCAGTGTCTCCCCGTGAGAAGAAAACTCTGATCACACTCTAGTATATGCCATTTCCATGAACTAACAGTCTAGAAAAAGCAGCTACAGGGGAAAACCTAAAGTTTCATCTTGTCTACAGTCAATGGTCTGTGCAGACTGTGGGGTGCTGGGCAGCGCTCTCCAGAGGACCACGGTTTGTCTGCCCTGTACTCACACGTGGCTCTTGGCCACACTCAGAGGCAGACCAACAGACGGGGCAGACTTTGGAGTGTCCTTGCAAGCATTCCTGTGTCCCAATGGAAACTAAGTTTATTCAGAACACGTCACTAAGTACATGCTGGTCACAGCACATCTGTATGTCACAGCTCCAGAGGTCACATGAACCATCAAGGTTGAGAGGTTTCTGATGGATTTCTCCTCTCTCTGTCAGCTTTGCCCCTTCATCTGCCTTTTTTTTTCATTAACATCAAAAATGTTTCATTAGCATCTTGCATTAACATCAAGAATATTCTCTTGCACGCTGTACCCTGGTCCCAGCTATGGTAACAAAGCGATCAGCCTTGGCAGAGTGGCCCCAGAGGTGAGTGCGGTAGGCACTGGAAGACCCATGGCTCCCAACCTCAGCCAGGCTTGAAGAGACAGCTGAATAAATCTGATCCACGTTACTAAAATGCTAACGCCATCCTGAAAGCGTATTTGCTAATGCACAAGCTGCTTTCCAAATCAGGCAAGCCAGGTCCTGTTCCCAGTGCACAGAGACAAAAGACTGGAGTCTCAGGGTACAACATTTCCATGAGAAAAACAGGGAATAGCACAGAGAGTTCACATCTGTAACTGTTTGCTCAAATATTTTGGTAACGAGCCTCACACAGAATATAATAATACAAACTTCAGCCCATATTCAAAGCACCCATCCTAGAAAACAACTTTTCATTAAAAAATCTAGTTAGAATTCTCTTTGTTAAGAACAGTCTTGGAAGGTACCAGAGCTAATGCTGAGACATGGCTGTAGCATGGCTTCATTTTTTGCGTTGTATGGGTAATAAATTATTCTTCGTACTTTGGAACACAGATTTATTTGCTAAATATCTTCATATCCATTCAAGTCACACACCACCCCAAGGCTCTTAAACATAAGAAATATTTACAATTTAAGTCACATCCTACATGCTGGATTATATCGCTTTTATGCCCAAGCATGAGCTAGAAGAGACCAAAATACTCTTATGAAAGAAAAGTTATAGGGATGCAGTGAGGATTCTGAAGTTTTATAAGTTTAGAAAGAACGAGAAAAAAGACTCAAAGTGGAAAAACATCTTGTCGATATAGTAGCCAAGTTAAACCAGATGCTGCAAGGGTAACTTGCCATTAGAAATCCCAGAAGTGGTTCTATTTACCAGGGAAGGAATGGAAGGGGTAAGGGAAATTAATATTAATTGGGTTTATTTAACTTGGCCATTGGCCACAAAGTTCAGATAAAGTGCATTTCCCAGCCAACTCTCGTACATGTAAAATTTCACCAAGTCAGATGTAACTTATTATGTGTTTTGTCACTTCAACACGAAAAAGAAAGTACAAAGGAGCGGTTCCCCTGCTTCCTTTGGCCGTATTAGATGCTTTCATTGTGCAAACATACCTGTAAGAAATATTTTTGTAAGAATCCCACCATTGGCCATCCAAAATTAAAACTGCAAAAAGGGCATTCTGACTCCCCTTCTCTGTAACTAAAGGATCTGAGCAAAAGCAAATTCTCCAGAGACACAGTAGAGCCAAGCTTCTTTTCAGTATAGTATTTTTAAAACCTTCTATGCTTGCTGGGGGATGAAGGCTGAAGTGGAATCCAATCAGCAGGGCACTCACCGGGGCTTCCTTTGGACTCACGAACTGTTGCTGGGCTTGTGCGCAGTTCTTGTGGTCAATCAGACAAAGCTGGGCTGGCTCCCATGAGATTCTACATCATGAGAAAACTGTAAGCTAAAATCTTGACCTCTGAGCATGACAGATGAGACAGCAAATTTCCAGCATTGGAGAAGGATGGGACAGGATGGAGTGGGATGGGACGGATGCTCATGATTCCCCTGGCCCTGTAGCTGGCATCAGTACCCTGTCTGCTGCATTAGTGCTCTCTCTGGACAAAAGATGGGTAACTTCTCTGCCAATCTTGTGGTGCAGACTACTTACTAAGCTGCGTGCTGCCAAGAGGATACAGCTTTGGGGGAGCTGCTTATTTTTATTGTAGTTTTCAGAATGTATAGAGCAATGACTCATGCTGAAATTTACTTCCCTTCTCTTTAAATTGGTTTCTTGTCACTTTTATGGAATGGAATTTATTTAGCAATTTTAAAAAAAATGCAAAACTATCTCTCCATGCTGGTGCCCTCATTACACTGCACTGTGTGTTATCTCCTGACTGCATTTTTCCATGTCTGTTCCTGAAGCGTGGTGCCAGTGGGAAACTACTTGCAACATAAAAGGCTTTTTAGGGGTGAAAAAGCCCCTGTGTAAGAGAACAAACCGCTGTTTGTTGTCTGAGAGCACTCTTGAGAAAACCTTGGCAAGAAACTTGCTCAGAGAGCAAGAGAAGAGCAGGTCAAGCTGGAGGAACATCCAAGCAGTAGTGGAATGTATGGGGTGAAGTTACATCTCTGGCAAGCTGGGCTTTAGTCAAAGCTGCAGTACGTTCACCCCGACAGCTTCTCTGCCAGTCACCTACTGTAGGAATCTTTTTCCTGTACCATTTCCTGAAAAGGAAGAACCCAGCTGCCTCATTTACTCAGTGAATACATTTGGCATCTGAGGAGGTTGGACAACAGTTTCACTAGCTGCATTTGCTCAGAAAAGGGGCATTTGGCTGTTGGTCCACCCCCACTCTGTATGGCCTTCTGCTAGCCTGTTTGTTGATCTGGCCATCGGTGTCGTTATGTTTCAGATTGTTGGAACCATGACTTACAATTTCCTTTCAAAAGGGGAGAAAAAAAGGAAAACAAATCCCAGCAAGCTTGCTGCTCTTGTACTTGATATGCAAGTACTAAGCTGTCCTTTCCCAGGAAAGAGATGCATCTTTCGTGCATGGATCTTGATCCAGCTTTCAGTTAACAAGTGGCCAGATAACAAAACATCATGCATCTGGCAACGCCTGGCAGCTTTGCTGGCAGCATCAGCTACCCTCTGGCTTCCAGAGGCACCTTTGGCTGAAACCAGCCCATGGGGGTGGTTTGCAAAACATTTTTCACCCAAAACTTACCTAAAACTTTCCCAACAGGAAGCCACTGTTTTCAAAGCAAGAAGAGGGAAAGAAGAGGGAAAGAAGAGGGAAAGAAGAGGGAAAGAAGAGGGAAAGAAGAGGGAAAGAAGAGGGAAAGAAGAGGGAAAGAAGAGGGAAAGAAGAGGGAAAGAAGAGGGAAAGAAGAGGGAAAGAAGAGGGAAAGAAGAGGGAAAGAAGAGGGAAAGAAGAGGGAAAGAAGAGGGAAAGAAGAGGGAAAGAAGAGGGAAAGAAGAGGGAAAGAAGAGGGAAAGAAGAGGGAAAGAAGAGGGAAAGAAGAGGGAAAGAAGAGGGAAAGAAGAGGGAAAGAAGAGGGAAAGAAGAGGGAAAGAAGAGGGAAAGAAGAGGGAAAGAAGAGGGAAAGAAGAGGGAAAGAAGAGGGAAAGAAGAGGGAAAGAAGAGGGAAAGAAGAGGGAAAGAAGAGGGAAAGAAGAGGGAAAGAAGAGGGAAAGAAGAGGGAAAGAAGAGGGAAAGAAGAGGGAAAGAAGAGGGAAAGAAGAGGGAAAGAAGAGGGAAAGAAGAGGGAAAGAAGAGGGAAAGAAGAGGGAAAGAAGAGGGAAAGAAGAGGGAAAGAAGAGGGAAAGAAGAGGGAAAGAAGAGGTCTAAACTTAGGTTGCCATGTCCTTGTCTACAGCAGTATCAGCCTGGCACCTTTCAGCCCTACTGACTCCTCAGGTTCAGCAAGAAATTTAAGCACATGCTCGTTATTAAACACAGTAACTGGAACCAATTGCACTACCCATGTGGTTCCAGTTAGGCATGATTTCCTCAAAGTATCTCAGGCAACACTCGCTGCAAATGGACTTCACAGTAGGAAAGAAAATTTCTGGACCAATATATACCCAGGAGGCAAACTGCTGCACACTAACCCTAGACTGCATGCTTTCTCCTGCCTACTGAAAAAAAGAGTTATTCAAAGCACAGGGTTCAATAAGTTGCCTGTGACCCACACATTGCTCAGTATTTTACCCTGAGATCATATCCACAAAATGAGCATGAAGGAAAAAAAGAAAAGGAAAAAAAAAAAAAAGGAAAGGCATTCCACATTGCACCACATTCATCCAAATCTTTGCCAGCATCTGCAAAAGGAGAGTTTGTTAAACAGAGATTTAAGTTACTGGTAAACTGGCTTGGAGAAAAATAGAGGATCCTCTGTTACGTCTTTGGACAATGTTCTGCAGGGTCCTGTGGCAGAGTGGAGATTTCAGAGGCGCTGCCTGAGGGGTTAAGTAAGAAGAAAGCATCTCTGCACTGAGCCTCCAAGTGAGTCAGTAGAAGGATTTATTACTCCACTGTATACACTGCTTGTAAGTAGTTAATCTTTCTCCCTCTGCCTGTTTATTTGTCTCTTTTACTGTCCCTAATGAAGATTCCCAATGCTATCAAGTCTGAATTACATACACTTTATGTTTCTAATGTTTATTCTGCTGATCTCCCTTCTTTTCTGGTACTTTTGGCTGCTGAGATGCATTTGACCTGCTGTTGGGAGGAGATACAGCTGCTAACGGCATTCTTCACTCCATCTGTTTTCACCGATTGGTGTAACTCCACTAAAATCCGTGAGACAGTAGTCATATCAAGCTGGTATTACACAGCTTAGAATCAGGACTATAAACTCTGTACAACTGGGATTTTTGCAATTAATTGAAAATCCATCACCCAAGCTTTTCTGTGGCGCTTCAAAATCTGCCAGGAAGTGCTAACGCTTTATGTCGGCATTTCTTGGGCAGATGGAAAACTGCATATAGAAGTGTTTGGCGCAGGTTTGCAGGCAAGCAGTGCATTTTGGTATACAGCCGACTCTCGAAATTCAGAACCTACATCATCTTTGCACTAAGAGAGAAAGGGGGGATCTGAAAAAGCACGTTTCTGGAGCTTCTCTGGATGCTCAAACCTGATGGGAGAGTTCCCATGACAGCATACACTTTGCGGAGCCAGCAGTAAACGATCCACAAGTTTCTTCAAAGTCAGCAGGACCCCACAGGGCAGTGTCTGTCCCTTTCTGGACGACGGCTGCCTTGCTTCCCTCAGTTTTATGGGTTCTAATCTATTTCCATTCCTTACCCTATTTTATGGTTGTAGCTGATAAGATAAATTAGTCTCTTTTTTGGAAGTGTCACAGTTTAGAGAGCACACGGCTGTCAAGTGGAGCCCACTGTTCTGTAGGCTTGTCCACTCCGTGACCTCATGTAGCATAAATAGAAATTAAAATTATTTTAGGACTAGCAAATGCACATGCATCCCCATCAGACATTCCTTCAGAGACTCGTGTAAGATCAGAGCAATTGGTTTTTTGCTCAGCATCCCGCCCCCCACGGTGCTCGCTCGCTGTGGCCTGTGTGCATATCGCCAGCACATGTGCACGCATGCGGAAATGTGGCGAGGGGCAGGTAATTAGCCTTTCTGGAGGGGACATGCCTTTCTCCTGAGAGCAAAACAAGTGAGATCTGAGGATGGGAGGAAAGCAGATGTAAGCTATCAAGGAGGGAAGCTTGCAGACAGGACACGAGGAGTAACATCTGACCAGCCTGAAGCTGGAGACGCTGGTACTCACTTCATCTGAGAACACAAAAATGCCAAAGACCACTGATGGATCAACTGAGCTTTCCTTAATAGAAAACATTTCAGACCAGATTGACTATCTGACTGTCTCACTGAGACAGGGTTTCTGTTGTATGCGCAGCTCTGCTCTGCTCATGCCCTGTAATATCACAAAAATGGCCCCCCCAGGGTGCTTTGGCAGGGTTTGGGGAGGCAAGAGCTTGAAGGGGATGAAGGCTCACTGGGCAGTCGCAGGGCAAACCAAGAGCAAGACTCACAGGCCTTGCAAACATGCTCACCCCAAAATTCAGTCTTGTCACATAGAGATGGTCCTGAACAACTGTCAGCAGGTTTTTTCCAAGACCCATTCCTAATGAAAACAATAAGTCGAGGACAGTAGCTTTCTGTATAACACTACCATTCCTTTCCCTTTTCCCCCACAGGGTTAGCACTTGTGCTGACTGTTGAAAAATCAGTCATTAACAGTCAGGAAATGACTTTGCCATCAATCAGAATATTGCTCAGCCATGTTTCAGCTTTTTTCCCCTTTCTCTGCGTAATTATTCTCATCCTCTGCTGATTACAGTTTATAATAGCTGTAATTCTCTCAAAATCAATCATTACTTGACTTAACCACAGGGTTACCAGTAGAAACATGAAGGAACACAGATATCCTGGCCTGTTTTTTAATTATTATTCTTATTTAACAACGCACAAGCTTTTAGGTAGATCACATTTAACCTTCCTCTTGGCAGTATTAAGCAGCAATTATTTTATTTTAATTTTGTTTTAAATCATGAAGTGTTTGATTACATGGCCATTCCAGCCACACCAGGTGTTTTGATGACATGTTACTAGCATGTTATTTTGACATGAAATCTCAGTGGTTGTCCCAAATGAAAGCACTGTAAAAGGACAAATATGTCTTGTTTGCCAACACAGGCTCTGCAATCAAAGTAAAACCCAAGTGCCTGATTTTTTAATTACAATTATAGGTAAACACAGTTAAATCAAGTGTTGGCTTACGGTCCTGTAGGGCAAATTTTGAGTGCACTAAATTAAAAGCAACATTTTGATTTAAAAATCATGTCTTTCCTGAACAGAATGGAAATTTGTAGCCTACTGCACCCAATCATATTCCTGCTACAGCTGAACAATGGGTTTCTGTTATTCTGCTTGCACCGTGTGTTAACTTGACACCACTTTGCCTCTAATAATTTTCTCTTGCCCATATATTCAGTTAGTTTCCCTTACTGATTATGTGGGTCCTTCATGCAGAAAAAGGAAATATTTAAAAATTGAAGGAAATAATTATATGGACTAACCAAAATTGGAAGCTGGACTGAAGAGCAGGTGTAGAGTCTGAACCGACTTTTAAGCTAAAATAAAGCCTTAATTTAAAATAGAACCTTTTTTTTTTTTTTAATTCGGGTGAGGAAAAGTAATTTATGAGATTATAGCATTTGATGGGAATAGGAACTAAGTCAAGTGTTTGGAACCTCCTTTGTATAAAAGCATGTCATAGAAATACACAAAGGAAACCATTTTCTACGCAGAACATTATGATCCTACAGTTCCATATATATTCTTGCACAAAACCTCGTCAGACTTTTTTCATGAACTATTTACATATCAGTTTCCAGGTGCAATGGCCATGTCATACATCTGGCTCCTCTTTATTTACCAACTTGCAATGAGCAGTATATTATTGTTAATTTTGACCAGATGAACCGGACATCCACATGTTACACTTGCAAGGGCAAATCTGGGGGAAAACTCACAGCACTTAACGTACAAATATGGTATACACATAAATTGTGCTCTTTATAACCATCTGCATTAAGAAAATCAACTGCTTTTGGGTGTTGAAATAGAGCACACACTTTCCTGGAGACAGGTTGCCAGTCTCAGATCTTGAATAGCAATTTCTGATATTAAATAGCTAACTGCTGGTACTAATCTTCCCCTATATCAACTCAGATATGTTCATAAGATTGGTAGGAAATTTTGGAAAGAGAGTTGAATGAAAGAGTTCCTTTTTTATCCACCTTTTCTTTGTAATCACATGATCTTCCATTTCACTAAAATCCCTGTCTTTTCTCAGCTGCACCGAACACAGGTGCAGCAGGGAAGTATCTGTTTGAGACCATTTTGTCAAAAAAATTACAAAGGACCGCGTTTCTTCAGCAGATAGCGTGACCGCAGGCCTAGCAACAAGTAAACATTCACTTGGACCGTGTAACTCATCTAGTAAAATGCTTTTTCTGAGCCTGGCCCAAATTCTGGCCAGGTCGCTGAGGCTTCCTACCGACCCCAGTGGCCCTCAGTGCCAGAGATGAGGACAGTGCCCAGCCAGCCCTGCCTCTCGCAAGGAGCTCTGACACAGCCCAGGGGTGTCTCGGTCACATGAGAAATGGTTTGTAGGCTCTGGGCGCCAGGGGCCATTATTTCAAAGTCATGTAGCCATCGCGTAGCTGCATGGAGCACCTCCTGCCGTGTCTGTGCCTTTCAAGAAACAAAGCTGTGTTGTGAACTATTGGCGATGCTAATAGCTTTCTTCCCTCTAGAGATTTGCTCCTGCTTTGGCCCCAAATATTTCAAAATAGCTGAAGCTGGCAGTAAGAGCCATGGGAAGAAAAAAGTGATGCATGTTAATTTCTGGTTTAGACATGATGAGAATTTCATTCTCTTCATTAAAAATCCCCAGTGCCAATGGGATGCTCCTCTGATTCATGGACTATACCTTGTAACACTCCTCTGTGAGAGATCATATATGCAGCCAGATGTCTTTAAACAGTTTTGTTTTCCTCTCCTTCCAAATACTCCAGTTATCATTCTCCTGATACATAACACGCTCTCCTTCCAGTTAGGCAGCTGCATGTATGTGAAGGAATTTCAGGGCATGTTTTTTATTTCCTGTAAAAAGACTGAAGTTATCACAAATGGCAGCATCATATTTACTCATCATGAAATGGAGAAACACAGTGAAAGTTCTGCAGAGGAACCTGCTACTAGTAAATAGAAAAATAAAATAAAAAAGCAAACTGGGATTCAGACTGACATGGGAGTGGGTTGGAGGGTATGGAAGAGCATTTGTGTACTCCGCAGAACAAAGAAACAATCCCACTTAGTCTTCCTGAAGGAATACCTGAGGAGGACAGACTGAGGGGCTCAATTGCTGGGTAACCAGATCAGTTGTTAAACGCCTATTAAAAGTATCTTATCTGTGGGAAGCTACAGTGTTTTGCCACTCAGAAACAGCAGCTATATATGCTTATGCTATTTTCACTTAGACAAAGAGTGGAAAACCTACGTTTCACATGAGAAAATGTAAAATCCTCATAACACAGCACTGTGTGGTCTCCCCCTAACCTGCTTAATCAACTTAGACCATAGCAACTGTTTTCCAAACATATAAATAGAGCTCTTAGATATCTAGAGATAGAGGATTCAGGCTGAAGAGATTATTTTCCCTCCCACCCTGGAAAGAGTATATGAAAGAATAAAAATACCTGCTGTGATTTTTAAGAAAAACATGGAAGGCAAACATGCAGTGCTTTTTCCACTGAGGAGCCATTTCAGGAGCACTGCACTCCCTGTGCCATGAAATGCGCTTCTCAAAATGTGAGCAGGATTACACTGGAGCGATCTGAAGCAGGAATCAGAAACAGACAAAAATCAGGATCAGACTCATTCACCAGCAAAAAGGCAGCACACTGCAAATACAAGCAGATGACCTGCTGACCAGTTTTTTTTTTTATTTTAACAATCTGAAACTAAACACCATTCATTCAAGGAAAATAAATAGACCAGAAGCCCACTATAGTCAACTGAATGTGGAACTGACATCAACACAAAAGTGCTTCATAGCATACCAGTGCAAGGGATGCACTAAAATTCCTCAAGAGAGATGTTGGGTCAACTCAGCGGAGATGAATGGTAAATACAGAGGCCATAAGGATGGCTCCCACGTGTATGTGAAAGAAGTTTGAGGCTGGGTATGTATTTCCAGCATCTGAGTACTTACCGACTATTTTAACATAGAGGATCAGAGCACTGGTAGTTATAGAGATGCGAGGTTCTGCTAAACGGTTCTGATGACCATTTATGTGTTTGTTTTGAAATAAGCATGCTCCATCATGCCAGCCCCACTGCTGTGAGTGTGGTGTAGTGTCAGCCCTCACCATCAGCCTTTGCTAGGGAATGGAGCTGACTAAAGAAACCACGTTTGTGCTGAGAAGTCACCTGAAGGCTTCCAAAGAGCAGCACAGAGACCTGTATCTGGGCTGTACATTCATTAGGGAAGAAGCATGCAGCTTGTTGAGCAATGGGATGAAATGTGAACAGTAACATTGATGAATTTTGTACCTTACAGAACTGATACACATGAACTTAATTTCATTGCTAGGTGTAAGGAAGAGCAAAGCTCAGCAAATTGGGAGGTCAGGGTGTTCAAATCACCATGCAAGATGAGTAATAATCACAGCCCCATAGTAACCTCATTGATTCACATAGCACAGCATCACTGTGAGCACATCCCATGGGAAGCCCTTTTCCCCTGTTTTCTGCCTTGCCAGGAGACATTGTTCACCCTAGATGAGCGTGGCCTATGTGACTTAGTACACAGAATAACCAAATACACCTCTCAGTCCACGACTCTTTCACCACCTCCACGGTCACTGTATACTCTGCATTTAAAAAAAAAATACACATCAAACTGAGGTTTCAAATGCCATGCTGAATCTCGCTGTGATGAACTCCATCAGTGCTGGGAGAAAGCTGACTCTCACCCTTTTCAGACTGAGAAGCTGTGCTGAGAGCCTGAGAGGCCAAGCCCAGGAACTTGGTCATCAGTGTACAAAGCTGTCATCATACAGAGCGGTATCACTGAATGATAGGGCAAGCCTGTGAAAACAGATAGAGTTTCCCTAAAAACCCTACCTAAAAAAAATACAATTCAGTGGTAGCCATCACACCGCATTATTCTTTAAGTCACCTATTTAAAGTCACTTCTTTTTTTCTAACTACCCTAGGGTGCCACATATGTTTTCAAGTCTAGCTATAGAGTGAGGGTGTTTTCGTGCCAAGTGCTACAGACCACACAGAAGAAGCTGCAATTAATGGCATTTCAGTGTTCTGCATTGCTGATCTACTTAACAATTCATTTTCGAGGACATTTTAAAAGTTGTTTAGCTGACTGCCAAAAATGAAGATCATTAAAAATAGATTCGCAGCTGTTCGGGAAAGCTGAGATATAATTTTGTCTTCATTATGCCTTATTGCAGATGTTATTGATTTAGTCTCACTGCATTTCGGTGGGCAATATCAATTCACGCTGTCTTTGACTTTGGAAACTGGGAAGTCCATTTATTCTTATTTTTAGAGCTCACAGTATAGAAGGAGGGAAAATAACCATGAAGTAAATTTGGGAGAGAGCCTATTTGTGCAGCAGCACCATTGTGCAGGTGATCAGAGCTGATTAGCTCATCAGATTATCCCTACGCAGCGAGCCTCAGATTGCAGCAGAATGTGTACAAAACATGCCCTGAAACTAGTATGTGAAACTTACGTGAGGAGGGCTTACAGTCTTGGACCCAATTCTACAGTTCAGAGATAACAAAGAAAAGTGTGGATGTGATCATATGATATCTTCATGACAGCGTTGCTTTTTTTCATTATTAAAGCATTATTTTCATTGCAAGTTGGCACTATTCAGAATAGTAATTTTCAGTGAAATATCCCTAAACATACGATATCATTGCCAAACACAGAAGAAAGGTCACTTTCTACACCAAGGAATTTTCATTTAGTGAGAGTTTTTATATGCCGTGGCAGAAACTGGGTTTGTGTACATATAGGGGTCTATATATGTTTGTGCGCATGCACATGGAGGATCAAATGATGCTCTTTGTGGCATGTGTGAAGATTCAGCTCATGCTGTCATAATCAGCTTAACCAGGAGCAGAAGACTAAACTCCCTGGTATTTGTTCACTAGCGTAGGAAGATTTCAAGAGTTCCTCTGACAGAAACTGCATAAATAATTCCTGGAAGTTTAAATAAAATGCATATGTAAAAGTGCAAAGGAGAAGGAGTAAAAAGAAAAAATGTAATAATTGCATCATCACTGAATGATGCATTAAATAAACCTCTCAGTCATTCATTTTCAACAAGCACTGCACATACCCAGTTTTGATTGTGTAACACTTTTAATGTTGCCCCTTTGGATAGGGAACAATCCGCAAACACCCTTCCTCTGCCTGACCAGTTACTTCGAACAGCTGTGCCTCTTAACACCCTCACACTGGCTTGGGTGAGCCTTCTCACTCAGCCGGGCTTTAATGCTTTGTAGCCATTTTCAATGGAGTGAAAGGCAACTAATGCTGCAGCCCTCTTTTTTATTGTGCTGAAGAGGACCCACACATGACCAGTGTGTGGGTTGGGAAAGCAGCTGTGGCATTGTTAGCCAGCACTCTCTTCCCACATACAGTACTACCCTGAGATGAATGAACCCACCACAGACAATTGTCATCCACGGCATTTCTAAGGAGCTCTTTGTCTGCTTCCCTCGCTTAATCCAACAGACTTCCTAGGCTAAAGTTAGCACTGTGCACACCGCTGATCTTCACCTTAGGAGCGTTCATCTCGGAAAGCATGGTGTGGGACATTCTTGCTGCTTCCCTTGAGTACAGGTCAATCTGCAGCAAAGGGACAGGCATTTTGCAGTGAAGAACACCTGGTTTTGGTAATTCTGTAAAATGCCATTTTTCTCCAGAACTGCTGAGAGCACTTAACATTTCACAACCTCCAGAAGGCCTTCACAAAGGGCTGGGGACTGTAAATCCCACACTAGTATTGGCAAGCCTTCAACTATAGTGGGTCTATGTGCGTGAGTAACTGCATACAAATACAAGTAAAGGAATTCACAGATTGTCTCACAGTGTCTTAAAAGGAACCCAAAGCTCTTTACAGACCACAATCTATCTCACACCCACAGAAGGACCTCTCTACAAAGGGACTTTACACATTGAAGCCTGAATCGGGAGCATCGCAGAAGAACAAAGAGCTGAACGATCCCTTGCGGCACTGAGCCCTCTGCTACTACTGAGACTAGTAATCTGAACCCCACGCTTTGCTAATTTAATTCTTTATCCAACAGCGTAGAGTACACATGCTGAACTTAAAGCACAGGAGCTTTGAAGGGAAGAAGGACGATTCCTATGCTTAGGTTTATGTGCTTTGCTTATTCGGGCTTTGGCCAGCCAGCCTGCAGTAGGGGTACGTATGGCCTCAGGAGATGTTGTGAGCTGATACAACTCACTTTGGCCAAAAGAGAATTGCGCTTTTCTTCCTCACTGATCCCACTCTTGGCCATGTGATCCCATCACTTCCCACGTGCTGGTGCTGATGCTTGTTGGACCAAAACCTGCATGACAGAATGGTGGAATGGCATGGTCAGGGGAGGAGAACAGGCAGGTAGAAATAGACAGAAAAGGAGAAAGGCCTCTTGGCTTCTACAGGTGTGAATCTTTCACTGGACTTGGCTGTCCTTTGAACTGATGCTGACATGTAACTGCCCACAAGAGACATGGAGACAACTGAACATGAGGACCAGCACTTTCAGCATTTTTTTCAACTAAATATGTGAATTCTGACCAAACCCACACATCTTCACAGAATAAACTCTTGTGTTCCTGCCAAGACATATAAATGTGTAACAGCGAAGGGATGTATAAAGCTACACTGTTTGCAGGAGCTTGAATTCTTTTAGACAGCACAGACTGCTTCCCTGTGCTTTGGTCAGGAACCTCAGCTGTCTCAGAGATGGTGGGTATGGTCCTTGCTTGTTGGCTGACACATAAAGGATCAAACCAGCACTTAAAAACATGAGCTGCTATTGCCTTAACTCATAGCTCAAGGCTGTGGCAATACGTCTCTGCTGCAGATTGGTGGGCTGCTGAGCGGTGTCCTGTTGGCCCTTGCTATATGTCACCTTTCAAAGCCTCAACAGACAGTACAAAGGGCTGTACTCATTACTCCTCACTCTGGCTTTGGCCTATAAGCCCAAGTGTGTTTGCAGTCTAGTCCTATTATTTACTGCTTTCTTGGTTTGCCTTTCACCATTGCCATAAGCCCGCGAACATCACTAATGATATTGCAGCATAGGCTGTAGCCATTGTTTTGGGTCCCTGTTTGATTGTTGGATCTTGCTCTAGTCACTTGTACGTGTAAGGTTAAATGTGCAGCTCCTGGGAGCTCTGTGCAAGCATTTCCCAAGTGTTTCTGTGTGCTGCCTGGCATTATTCAGGGAAATATCTGAGGTTCTTATACCCAGCCATCTTTTGCGCTCCGTTGTTATCTGATCTCTGGGGACTCCACTGCAGTGTTCCCACACTGTCAGGCAGAGTTGCCTTCCTGCTTCTTTTGCACTGATTAACAATATCTTGCCTCTTCTGACTCCCAGCTTCCCATTGCTTTGTTGGTACTCTGTGCTCAAATTCCCATCCAAAGCTGAACCAGTTTTGAGCTCTGCTGAGGAATTCTGTGGTCTGTTGTCTGCATACAGAGTCGTGACAGCCAGACCTTGCCAAGGGCACCGCAATGCCTTATTATCGGTCTTGCCTGAGTGTCCTTCAGACAGCATCATTCTTGCTTGGAAATGGAGTAAAAACTTAGTATGGCTAATAGCGTGGTAGTTATTCAGGATCAGTTCATACCACGCAGTCAAGCGGCTCTTTTTGTGTTCTTCCGTTCACTCTGCACACACTGCACTGTCCCAAATCTGCCCTTCTTTGGTCAGTCATGCCATGCCACAGTCATGTCATGCCATGACATTTCGTCTGTCTGTCTTTTCCCCGTATGAGAAGTATGGACACACCACACAGGAGAAGACTCTTCTGACATTTAGACAACTGCAATGCAGGTGTATAGAGATGAACCAGTCCCTTGCAGATCCTTGAACAGACAGTTGAAAGACGTAATTTTAAAACACATCAAGTTTGTTCAAAGAAGTACTTTAAAATAGAGGAAATAAAGACATACAGTTCACTGACAATATTGACTGCATCTTCAGTGATTAAAATGGGAGCGCGGTGTCTAGATGTTGAGTTCAACGAGATGATCCCTCCCACGACATCAGCTCTGAAACTGCTTAGCACTTTTAAAAAAACTCCTTATCTTGTGTTCTCATCCCTCAGCAGATAGGACTGAGTCATCTGCTGCTGCATTTGCAGCTGATGATTCTCCCAGTCCAAAAGTACTAAGCTTTTACTGCCTCCATTACCCTGCTGTGTTTGACGCCTGACTTGACTGTCTAGCACTACCTTTGAGAAGGGCTTTTAGACAGGTTGATAGATTGTGTCTTTTATTGCGTAAAAGGTTTGTGAAGCCTCAGTAGAGACGACGGGCAATGTCATTTTCTTTCACTCCAGTCTAATGTCGAGTGCAGTCCACAATGGCTTATTCACCATGCCGCTTGTTGTCAGAAGGCACATTTCACTAACAGCCAAAGGCAAACTGGCAAAAATGTTCCTATCAGTGAAGCACAGGGAATGGGTCATTCTCAGCCCAGACATTTTCCTTTTCTGCATTCACATCACCTCTACTTACAAACGCTACCGGCTGATGGCTTCAGAGCAGGAATGCTGATAGATTTCCTTTCCCAGTATTGCCCTTTACCTCATGTTGCTCCACAGAGTAGCAATGTTTTATGGTATGTGCCTGGTTTACGCAATCTTTATGCTTTCAGATGCCCACCTGGGGCCTCTGACTAACCCCACCATGTGGCAGCTGCCTTATGGCTTTGCAGTACTGTGCAGCATGTGCAGAGCATCTGGACATTTCCACCGATCAAGGCATTTCCTGAATGAGCCTGAGTGCACCTCAGAAGGAGAACGGAGCTCAGCAGAGATTGCCAGATGCCCAGATGAGCTGGCCTCAGTCTCCTCTGTTGCATGTAGTCTGTGGTCCATCTCATACCCCTTAGCAGCTGCCATAGCTTGGTATCATGAGCTCAGCTTGCCTCTTGCTCAGGTTTCCCTTTCTCTAGTGATACGATTTTCATCCATGAAAGACAGTTGGTGATGGTCCTACTAGGGTCCTGCTTGTGCCCGCTACCTGCCACAGGTACAACAGGCTCAGCTGGTCTCCTGTGACCTGACAGGACTGGGCAGGGGATTTATTTAATTGTTGTGCTCAGTGCATTAGGACGAGCACAGCCAACATCTCACTTCCCACAACTGTGCTCTTTAAACACCCCAAGTGAGTGTTGGAGGATTTAATGACTCTTCCCCTCCAGAGCCTGGCTGATTCCAACTCACCAGAGAGGTGCTGGTATGACTTTGCAGCTGATCCCAATCCAGCTGGCACCCAAGTCACCTCTGAGCCCGTGGGGGCTGGATGTGGGCAGCCCTCTCCCTTGTTCGCAGTCCCGTGAAGGTCATGGTGCAGAGCTCCTCCTCTGCACGGGATGTCTGTCTGTCTCATCGCTGCCTGAGTTGTTGCTTTTTTATTTCCTGAAAGAAGGGCTGAGCTGGGGTATGAAATGCTTCTGCTTCTCTCACCTCACATATGAACCCGATCCTGAATAATCATCATGCTATTAGCCATACAAATTTTTTACTCCATTTCCAAGCATCTCATGATGCAGTCAAGCAGCTCCTTTCGCAGTCATGCCATTCCACTGGATTGTCTTTTCGTCTGTATGCCCTTTCCCTGTATGAGAAGTCTGGACACACCACTTAGGTTCTTCGCTCACCTCACCTATGACAGTCCCCAAAGGAGGCCAGTTTGCCTCCACCCTGCCTGTGGTGAGGCTGTACATCCACCTGGTGTCCAAATGGCGAACTGATGGTCCGGTTTGACTTCCCAGGCCCTGGGCAGTGTTTCCCTTTCTCCCTGAATGCAGCTTTTATGTCCGCCTGGCAGGGAAGGAACGTCAGCAGACCTCTCGCTGCAGTTGCTCCTTTTCCTGGGTAGATCAGCTGCCCTCTAACTGTAGGAAATCTTTCTCAAAGATCAGGTATTTTGACTGCAGAAATACCACGTAGAAAAACAGATCCTGTAAGCAATGGTGTCTCTAAACAGGGCCTTTCTGATTTCAAAGTTGCAAGGCAGAGTTTCGGCCCTGCATGTACCCCCTCCCTCTGCTGTCCTGCCTTCAGGTGGAAGCGGGATCTCCCAGCTGCTCTGCTTGGGGTCGCAGTGGTCATCAGCTCTTCCTCACGCAGGGTTTTGCTTCTGGTGACTTTATCTCGCTGACTTCTTGTCCTTGCCTTTTGCTTAGACTTTTTAATCCATCACCACCCTTCGCAGCACATTGGGTGTAATCTGTTTGCACTTCCATTGTTTCCATGCACCCGAAACATTTCTTAATCTGGAAATGCAGTGTTTTCAGGGGTTGGAGGACCAGAATCTGCCTTTGCCCTTTAAGAAGAGGACTGTTCAGAGGAGCTCCAGCAGGATCTCTGCCAGCATTGAAGCCAGGAGCCCCCGCACCTTTCAGTCTGGCTCGTGGATCTCCCAAAAACCCATGCTCCAGAGGGTGTTTTCAGGGTCTGTGCAGGTGTTGCCCTGTGTTACCGTATGTCCTGATGGCCAGGCCGCATCCCTGATCTATCCAGGCTGTTCTAGCTTTAACTACGACATTTTTCTTCCCCATTTGCAAACATATTTACTTTTCTCATTCCCCGTAATTAAAGCGACACCAATCCTGTTTAAATCCTGCCATGCACACCCATGCTCCTCAGTCAGAATGACAGCACTTTCTAACTTCAGCTCAAAATAAAATCAAAGCCTCGTCACCGCCTCTTTCAGAAACCTGGAGCCCCGACAGCTACAAAGATTAAGCCAATTAATAAAAATAATAACTAATAAATAAATGCCGCCACGGCTCGCAACTGCGCTTTGCAGAGCAGCAGAGGTAATAAATCCCCGCGGCGCAGGTGGGTGCCCCGTGGAGCAGAGCCCGCCGCCGCCGCCGGGGGAGCCCCGCGGCAGGGGG